>JAFMSR010000009.1:34080182-34133162 GCA_022818135.1 Saxidomus purpurata | reverse complement strand
CTAATTTTGAGGTCACTATGTATTGACCGAAACATTAGTCTAAAATTATTATATCGTATAAAAACAAAAATAATATCAAACAGGGAATGCCACGTACCAAAAACGCAGCCTCCCCAAAACGAGCCCCACAGCACCCAGAAGTGCACAACACACACACGCACGCACGCACGCACGCACGCACGCACGCACGCACGCACGCACGCACGCACGCACGCACGCACGCACGCACGCACACACGCACACACACACACACACAACACACACAATCATGTACACACACAAACATACACTACCAACACACACAAGCATACAAAGCAAACACACGAGGACAAAACGAACAATTAACGGAACACAGTGGGGCACCGCCTTGGAACGGTCAGTGGCAAAAACACCACTGGGGAGCTTAAACCGGTTTATGGTGCGCACCCAACCTCACTCTTACCCCCACCATGTTCCAAAGTCACAGGACAGTGTAAATAAAAGTAATCCCTGCTAGGTGAATCTCTAACACACGCAATGGAAACAAAAGGCATGGTATGTAAAACACAAAAATGCTCGTGTATAAATATATAAAAAAAGCAAACCTTGAGAACCAAAAAACGTATGTACTCAATGCATTTGCAGAAGGCAGAGCACCAAGAGAAACACCCTTAAGGGCCCGACGAAACAGGCCAGAGGACAGAAATCAAAACAGTTTCGTCCCAGTGGGATTTAAAAACTGCCCATCACAGAGTCCTCCCCCTCTTCCGTCAGACACAATCAAAGAGGGAAGCATAGCGTCCAACTGTAAACGGGTTGAACACCAAACATGCGGTATGTCTCAAAACAGTTGGGTCATAACCTCTTTTAACAAAACGTTTTATAATTTTAGCAAATACAGTTGGAAAATTGCCATGACCCAAAATCTTACGAAGTTTGTAAACCACATCCCCATAAAAATCGGGTTTTGAAATACCTTCTCGCAGAAGAGTCTTTAGATTACTATTGAATTTCAAAACCAAATCAGAATTACGATAGTAAAATTTAGCAAAATATTTACGCAATTTGTAATAACGGTAGCCCTGTTGAAGAAGTTTATTTGTAATATATTGATTACGTTCATTGAAATCCTCAACATGACTACACGCTCTGGCAAACCGAATTAACTGAGAAATGTATACCCCATAAGATGTAGCATGAGGTACATCCCCATCCAAATGGGGGAAATTTACAATATTAAAATTAAAATCATCCCTCTTGTCATAAATTTTGGTATGTATAATATTGTTATAAATAGAGAGATGTAAATCTAAAAATGAAGCACCAGTATCCAAATTGTTAGTTTTAATTAACTGGAGTTCCCGGGGATAAATAGTGTCCACCAATTGACCAAAAAACGGGTTATCCATATTAAGAATATCATCCAGATAGCGTGATGTATTATTAAAAGCAGTATACCTCATAAAGAGAAGTGAAAATCATTCGAAAATATAACAGAAATGACGTCTTAAAATCCGTGCAGGTCTACACATCATTTGCCAGGTCTACACATACTTTTGCAGACCCGGCATGTGAGCGCTATCGGCCAATCAGGATTAAGTATTTATGACAGGTATACGATATATTGAATTACACCGTTTACGTATCGGAAAGTATTTTCCCCGAAAATCTAGAAACCCTAGAGGGCATAATCACGAGTGTTACACACCTTACACAAGTACTTGAAATGACACTTGCGTATTGTATAGTCGTAACGTATTGTCTGTTCTGCATCGATTTAATTCCCTTCATCTACACGTCAAATATACACACAGATGAGTTATGTGCCCTTTGTAACGACCTTGTGGTTGTGGGTTTACCCAAATGTGCTGATCCGAAAACTTGAACTATGGCATGACTGTGTCACAAAGATGACTTTCGTCGAATGGTGTTATAGATTTAACACATGAGAATCAGGAAATGATGATGATGACGAACGGCCAGGGAACAGATATATAAGAAAATGCCCGAGGTCCTACCGACAATAACATTTTGCACTGTTTAGACCGGATTATTGAAGGGTAAAAAAATAAACTCTTTAATTTAGACACAACACACTATTTCAGAAATTTATAATTATTTCACTACAGGAAACATTATTAACAGATGAGCTGGACATCTTTTTGCTTCTACAAATGTACATGATAACGATTTTTATTTTGTTTACAGGTGTAAAACATACTGTAGCCTGTAGGGCAATGACAGAAATTTTGTTTTTGTAAAGCGTTACATCAGAAATTTTGTAACACGTTTATCACCTTAATGTGATTTTAGGGTCTTTTTAAAGGCAGACCATTCTTTCCTTAATACTGTCAGATACCTAATGTAAGGCTTTGTTTTTTTACTACTTTGTTACTTTCTTTTTGAGAGGCATTCTTACATTTGAACGTTAATAATGCAACTAATTTTGTTATTAGTGGTGACTTAAGGGTGCCCACTGGTGAAAATCAGTGTAACAAAAATGTTATGGTTCCTTTTTTTATAAAGACTAACACATTGCTAGTTAGTTTCTAATGATTGGTCGATAATATGACTTTTTCGCAACATTAATCATCAAGGGGTATCGTAAACTTCTGCAGTATGTATTGCAGAATAGGTAACAATTTTCCATCTTTCCCAATGTAATATAATTATACTAAATGTAGAAAAATTAGGAATGTGGTATTTTTGTCATCACCGGAATAAATATTACGTTCCTTATCATTACCCCACCCACTTTACTAAAAAAAATTCTTTCTTCAATGTTTGATAATAACATAAATCAAACACATAATTTTGTAAAATGGGGTAAAATGAGGTGTAATGGACCTTCTTTTATCAATTGATATTAATATTTATAATGTTTAATATTCTTTATATTCTGTGTTACATTTAAGCAGAGAAATTTGGTTCAGAGACTGAACTTTTTAGCATCTGTTTGCATGTAAGGAAATGTTATGCAAAATAGTAGGTAAAGCACAGTCGGTTTTAGTGGAAATTTATGTTTGTGCCGATTGCTAAATTATTCAAACTCACTAAGTGCATGAAAACATCTACCCAAGAAACAAACGCTTGCAATATGGTTTTTTGTTTTACTTATTGATACTTATCTTCGTAACTGATTCAAGTTAGAGACTTGGCAGGGGTTTTATTAATATATGGTATTTAGATGAAACGTATTGAAACACAGATGTATTGCAAGCAATTAAAACAATACAGTATTTTTATAAATATTTTATATTGACGAAAGTGCCTTCCTCTGAAATCAATATCGGGCTGTTTGAGCATACAAGCTTAAAATCTTCTTTACATGCTTATCTTTTCCATCTAGAAAAGAAAAAAGAATGTTTTATCGCGGTTTCACATTACGTTCATTACACCATTTGAAGTTCGTAAGATCAACAGGTTTCGATGGAATAGGCCCCCATACTATGAAATAGTGTGGTGATACTATTACACCATGCATAGAGTCAACTATTAACAACAGTATCAGTACTGGAATATCCCCTAATAAATTGAAGGAAGCTCGTGTTTTACCAATGTTCAAGTCAGATCTCAAAGAAGAAGCTGAAAACTATTGTCTCTATTCTACCTACCAGTTCCTAAATCTATGAACTTCTAATAGCTTCACAAATCCACATTTATTTCAAGACTACTGATGCCATACATAAAACGCAATCTGGTTTCAGAAAACATCATTCGTGAAATACAGCTCTCACAAGGTTAATAGATGTTTGGATTAAAGATGTTGGTAGTAGAAAAGTAATCGGAGCGGTGTTTCTAGATTTATGAAAACCATTTAATCCTTCTATATCAATTAAATTTGTATCATTTTTCTGACAAACCTATAAACAGATGGTAAAAGTTGAAAACGTACAATCTGAGATGCTCACAGCCGTACCGGATATGCCACAGGGGTCAATATTTGGACCAGTACTTTTCTTATTATACATTAACTATATTCATTTTAAAGTCAAGATTCAAACATAGACCTGTTTTCTGACGAATCCACGATTTCATCTCGAATTAAACCTAAATAATATCACAACAAATAATATGTAACTACATCCGTTGAAGACAATGCATGGATATCGGATCTACCTACAAAATTAAACACAATAACAAGCTGAATTTAAGTATTATTGACACACTTTTAGAGAATGTGACAATCCAAAAAATGTGCTAAGTGTTTATATTGACAATATCCATAATTGGCATGCTCATATAGATTATGAAATTAAAGATCTTTATACTAAAATAACACTATTGAAACGCATTTTATTCTTTCTAATAGATGAAATGAAAATTGACCTTCCGCCAGGTTTTGATTGACAGATAAGAATCTCTTATCAGCCTAATCAAACAGCTAGCTGATACAACACGTGACGAACGTGGTTACTAGCCACCATTTTGTCCGACAAACATTCCAAATGCATCCGTTGACGGACATGCAATATTAGGTATTTTCTATGTAAGAAAGAGTATTTCTTTGAAATAAACAAGTTTTATCGTGATGGTCACACCGTATATCGTGTTTACGGGATTAGTTTGTAAATTGTATGAGTTTTGTGATTCTTCATACGTTTTAAAATGATCTAATAAAAAGTTTTTTTAAAGAAATAAAGCAAGGAGACTGACGCTCTTTCAGAGACCCGTTTAAACGGGTTCTCAAAGATTTATCCTGCCGAAATAAACTTAGACTTTAATAGTGTTTCATGTCACTACGTTTTAACGCCCTCTTTCAACAGTATTTCGGTTATTTACAACTTGAGCAAGCAGTTTATAACCATGGTTTCTTGGAATGACATGTACTATACGTCTATGAAACTGCCAACTTCTTTAAATAAGGAGACATAGAAGGTAGATAAACTCGAGCCCGTGATTCTATATTTAGGATATGTTTAATGATATCAAGTCAAAGACCCTAACCAATCAACCATGGAGGAGATCGCAGTTAAGATGAATTACATGACTTGTAAAATGTATCTTATTAAAACGTGTCATCATGTGTGTGTGCGTACATATATTTGAAAGGCTTTGGCCGGTGCATCTGGTTGTGGGGGGACTTGCACATCATAAACTATAAGTGCACAATGATAATATAAGCCATGCTCGGTCATATGTCTACGACCGGTAGCGAGGGTAAATAATCCCAATTAGTCAGTCAGTCAGATGCATCTAGTACATTTGATTTAAAAAGTAATTTAGACAAATAAATGATTTTATAGCTGGACATACAATTGTTTGTCATTTTGGAAAATACCAATAACAAAAAAGAAACAAAAGCCAATAATAAACTTAAAACATATTTGATCATTTTCATGTGGAGGCATCATTCAGAAGTTGTATCAAAATGATATAAATTTATATGCTTAAAAATGCTTTACTGTATATTATCGGTTTTGTTTTAGTTATAAAAGTGTTACATTGTTTCAAACATAACATCCCATAGCACGATCCGGTTCGCAGAACCGCATACAAGAATTAAGTCTCCCACGAAATACAAAATCAGAAACCATGGTCACACAGCTACTTTTACTGATGACACATGTTTAATGCTTATCGATATTTAATCTTTAAGAGCTTTTCAATTAACGCCTCTATGAAGAGTATTTGATAATTAAAACACAGCAGACATAATAATGCTAAAGTAAATATGTGATAACTGATTTTATGATGCTAATTAAAATTACATTTCATGACAATACAAATGATTGCAACGCGTCTGCAAATAACTAACCCCAATCTGTTAACAGAATGCCGAACGCATTTTGGATACTAGTAATCCTTTAAAACTAAATTCATACAAAGTAAACTTTATGGGTTTTTTTATAAAAATATTTTTGAAATCATCAAAAGGATCATAGGACAGTTAAATATTATCAAATATAGAAATAAAACAAATGATTTCAGACTTAGTTCAATCAATAGATATCTGTATGAGCGTTTCCTCTGTTTGTCGGACTTCGCAGGAGTAGTGCCCCTTCATTTCGGTGGGTGCTGGCGTAAGGTCAATTATGTATTATAACGCGTACATATTGCCAATATTCGATTACTGCTGTACAATCTGGGGGAAAGATAACAATAACTATATTAACAAAATAAAAATGCTACAAAAACGAGTTGCAAAACTTAATTTAAGTAAGCCGATGAAATCGCCAAAATCGAGGCTTCATAACAATTAAAAAGCATACCTCGAAGAAATTATTCATCATCTCTCATTTTTAAAACAATCCATTTCCATGGTTAACTTACATGGCGATTGTGGTATCCCTTTGATCGACAAAATCGGCGAGAATGGTATCTATGCTAATCGTCAGCGGTAGCCTAAATTCCAGACACATGTGTCCGAAAAATTTATCTACTTTTATTGTTTCTTCTTTTTTAAGAAACAAAAATAATGGCTTTCTTATTGAATGCTAGCTTTACATTTGTTTTGAAAATATATCTTTATTTATTTACAAAACAAGCTTAAGGTAGGTCCACACCTTACGTCTGAATTTTTCAACCTCCTCAGAAAACGGTCATATTTTGCATAGGCAGTCTACGATGTATGTACTTTAATGTGTTGCTATTTGATAGGAACACGCTCACGAGACGTTGACGTCATGACGTCGTCAAGCAGTCTACCCATTTTCTTTAGGCGCTTTCATACAAACGTTCGTTTCTCTGGTATTTATGAACGTATTTTGAAGATTAAAGTTTTATTTCTCCAGAAACATTTAAGCCTAACTTTTTATTGCATATTTTTGAAATATTGAATATATTTATTGGTAATTCGAATGATATTGCGCCAATTTTGACGTAAATAACGTAGTATTTATCAGCTACCTCTGAACACGTTTTGCCGTTTTACGAAAAAGTTTGGCCGGTGACCCAATCTTATTTTTCAAATATATTACTACCATAGTGTAGATGGTTCAAAATATCAAAAAAAATCAATAGGTCATCTAAGTAGATTTTTTTTAATTTTGAAATTTAGTTACGGTTATGCGTTATTTTTGTGCGTCAATATGTAACGTTAACGTCGTTATTTCAACTGCAATATCAGGCAATGGTTTATTTCTTTACAACCGGACGCTGTCTAAACAAACAAAAAAACATTTTTAAAGTCATAAATCTATTTAATGATATAAGTTTTATATTAAAGCAACACTGATCTTATGTTAATATGTTATCGCTGATCATGAGAGGAAACATTAGCCACATGGAATGTACTTTAAAACATCTAGGCATTTAAAAAATATCATCGTAGGTACCCATTTGCAGCTGGACGGGCTGAGGCATGTGTGACATAAGTGTCATTACTCAAGGGCACACCGGATGCCTTGCCGTTTTTTTCCTTCAACTGAAGGCGTCGTTTCTTAAATTGTCCAGTTTCTTGTTTTGTCCGCCGGCGTTCACGCTTTCCACCCAACCCTATAAACGTATCGAGCGTATACTTTCCTGGGCTCACATTATGCTGTTCATTTACCCGAAAAATAGATAATTGAAAGAAATAATGTTTTACGGTTAGTAAGTTTACTGATCATGAGTGTTGCGCCGACAGCAGTTAATCCGTTTATACATATACATGTATTTTTAAAATGGGATCTTTTGATTCCCAATTTATGCCTTACAGACTGACGAACTAAATTCTGACCAGACGACAAGCAAAGTGTCGTCTGCTTCGGAACGTAGCTGCTTGAAACTACATTGTATATGTTTTTAGTAGACACTAGGAACGAATTGGTTAATAAATATTCTGTAAGACTTAGTTGAGATAGTTTGTTTACAACCTCGTTAGTTTACCATAATTTTTTTATATATTACCTTGCACATGTACATACATCCTTCATTTACATTTTTCTACAGTCATGACTTCGTGTTAGAGACTTGTTTTAGTTGATTTGCAAATCCTGCAAGATTTATTTGCAACCCCAATATATACATCGTTTCGTTTTTGTTAAAAATCCCCAAAATGCGTGACAATGCCAATACTTTATGCATACATGTAGTTAATAGACACAGATATTATATTGATCGTATAATCAGGATCAGAGGGTCCCGGGTTCGATCCCCACCAGTGATACGACGTTTCTTTCCTTAGGCAAGACACTGCCCCTACTTGCTCTGTCTGTCTGCAAGTGTTTAGTGTATTGAACAGAAATATATAAAAATACAAAACGAAGTTCATGCCACTTCTATAATGACTAATAGGTGTAACTGTTGTATTGAGAAACACTAATTTAAATACTCCTTTTATATAAGTGATACAATTTAATATTAATATCATGAGCGCGACGCTATTATCACAAAACCTGAATCATTTATATTCATCACCAAAAAAGAAGTTATGGCAGATCTATATCACTATCACTGTGACTAATATGATATCTAAATCATCATTTTTTATTCAACTGATACATAATTGAGTATTTCATTCGTTAGCATGAAATAATATACAATTATGGACTTGTAAGGCATTGGCTATGATGTGATATTCACCGTTTTAAAATATGTATGTCATTAACTAACATGCATGGGGAGACCCTTTACGCCGGGTGTCAGACTTATCAACTAGCGCTGCTGATTATAATGTAAACGTGGAGGCAACACGAAACAATAAGATTATATTCTAAGTCATTCTCGTGTTCCTCCGTGATCAAGTGGTTAGAGCCGCTGACTTTAAATCACTGTTACCTCTCATAGATTGAGGGTCGCGGGTTTGAGTCCTGCTCATACCATGTCTTTTGATATGTGAAAGTTGGCAGTTTCTTACGGAGGATAGAGATCGAGTTCTCGTTCTTCCAATGAACGAGGGTTAGATAAACTGCCAGTCTATAGAAATGACCGGAATACGGTTGACACTGGCGTTAATATGTCCTAAAATACAAAAAAGTAACCGCCTATCGGGGCGTAACAGGTTATAAATGACTGCCAATGCCTTGATCATTTCCTTTATAGTATTGACATCAACGCGAATTAGTATGCTTACTTCATAAAGACAGTCTTTTCCTCCGTTAGAACATCGGAGCAAGACTATTGAGCAACTTTCTCAATAGTAGATCCAATTTCACGTTCGCGCTTCTTTATTGTTGTTGCACTAGGCTGAGATATGTTGAGCTCCGTCAAAATGTTTGAAATCTGGGTTTCACCAACACCAGCGTTCAGCATGAAAATATCTTTTTCATGATAGTCCAAATAGTACCGAAGCTACAGAGATGTCTAATATCACTATTTGCGGCGTTTTCCATGGACAAAATGGCAATAGTGGGGCTCGAACTCAGGGATAAAATTAACCAGCGGGAGGTTTAGTTATTACAAGTAAGTTATCTCACCCAAACGACCACGCAGCTCAGTGAACTTATCTACTGCGCACAAATGATAACGGTTATACATATGTAAAACGGAGTCGGGTAGTTTCAACCCAAATTATATTATCATCATTTGTATAACATGTAGTTTAAACTTAAGACATAGGCATGCCTGAGGATGTGGTCGTCGTAGTACATGTTATGTCATATACTAACAATACTTTTGTTTCACATGTATGTCTTGGGTTACTTTATGCCGCTTGCCGCTTGTGACTGCTGTAGTGAAACTGTATTGCCGGCACTTGACATCAAAGAATGATGCTAGCCCATTTTTGGTCTGCCAAATGTACCGACGAATTACAGTTCTCGCATATTCTGATCCGCGAAATACCCAAGCTCTATTATTCGACGCGCGTTCCTCCAGGAAGATTGATTATTTTTACAATCACCGGAAGTATCGACTTCACTTTGGACAGGCACTATAGTTTGGACTCACTCTTTAAAGATTATACGGAACGGCCTCTCTTTCGGAAAGCCATCATGTTTAAATAAATTAACTTCCGCAACGGTATGTGAATTCACTTAACGTCGTGCATAATACTTTTGCGCCTTTTTACAAGTAAAACTGTGACAACAATTTGATTGTTATGCACTGTGAACATTGATCGTATCTCATCTTTATTGTACGTCATATATAACAAAGTATAATAATATTTTCTCTTCTACAACCTTTTGCAAAAAATTGACTTCGATTACCTATCGATTTTATTTGATAATTTGAATAAACTACTATGTGGTGGCAATATATCAAAATTTCAGGTGGGGTCACCGGACAAAATTCTTCGCAAAACGGCAAAATATATCAAGAGTACCTTCCAAAATACGACGTTATTAACGTCAAAATTGTCGCAATAGTCGGCATACTGACTATAAATGCACTCATTATGTAATAAACATGTAACCAAAATTTGTGTATACTTGTAACATAAAAAATGAGACTTGAATCTTCAAAATCTGTTCATACATACCACAGGTACGAACGTTTGTATATAAGCGCCAACATAAATTGGGTAGACTGCTTGACGACGTCATGACGTCAACGTCGCGTAAGCGTGTTCTTATCAAATAGCATCACATTAAAGTACATACATCGTAGACGGCATATGCAAAATATGACCGTTTTCTAAGGAGGTTGAAATATTCAGCCGTAAGGTGTGGAACTACCTTAAAGGGACCGAAAGTCATAAAAAATGTATTCCCATGTTGTAGTCCGTACAATTTTATACAGATTCGCTTATTTGCAATCAAAGTTAATGCGATATTAATTTTGTTATACTTGATTTAAAACGTCAATTTTTAGCCTGTCGCTCGCTCAATGTAATTCGCCATATTTGCTGTTTTGAGTCACGTGACCCACTATGTGTGACGTCATCCTGCGCTGATCAGTCTCAGTGGCCAGCGAGCGCTACCTTTTTCTTTTAATTGCTGATAGTATATATGTGACATTTTCCTTTGATCCATAACAAAAAAAACTCTTTTATTATCTATTACGAGCTTCTATACCATTATTGGCCTTTCACAGTTTTCACGACAAATTTCTTTCCATCCTACATAATTATTAGGGACCGATAATTGCAGCGCAATTTTCACCCGTTACTTATAAACAAATAAGACAAAATGCGAAGATTAATTTCAATTTACGTCAAAAGTATTTGTGCAGCATTTGCAAGTAAAACACATATTTTATAATGGATGATCACGGACTTGTACCGTACAATTTTGAACCCGAGTACACGGAGGAAGAACTGCATTCTTTAGAGGAAATTATGCACGTAACTGAAGATGTACAGGAGTTCGACATCGGTTATTGGATTAGACAGGTTTTACGGAGGCAGTTGTACGGATCGTTCGGTACAATCTAAATACACCCCAGATCCCTCTTCGTTCCATGGGTACAAAATAGCGATCGTGTTAAAATCATGAATATTTTATCGCTTCATATTGATTGTTCTTTGTTTTATGTTGTACCGAGTCAATTTTGATACATGTGATACAATAAATTTGCATGTGGTTATACCTAGTTTGTGTTTTCTGTACGTGCTAAAAGGGCCCATAGAATGCACCAGATGCAATGTTACATTTCAATTTTTTCAGGGCAGCATGCCCCCGGAATCCCCCTAGCACAACTGTGCGTATACTTCATTTTTATCCAGGTACGCCTCTGCATAGAAAACACTGTCATCAGAGTACATACATTTTGTCATCGATGTATTTTCTGAACATTTGTAGGGGTGCTGGAAACTTTCATTTGCTTAATTGTTTTTTATACATGTTGTATATATGTTAGATTACTAAATAATATTTTTATGCAAACTTGATCATACATTATAAATGTAACTCGAAAGTTAGTGACAAATAATGTATATGTATAAAAGTTATATACATGTAGGCCTATCATTCATTAAATATATGGTTAGTGATAAACAAATTCAAATGTTATCTCGATCGTTCACATCAAAAAAGGTTGCATAATTTAAATTGGGCACTCTGCATTTTGTTGTGTAATTATCAAATGCAATTGACCTGTGTGCAATATGCAATAATGTGTGACCAGTTAGATCGCTGACAGGGGGTCGCCAATTAACAACAAATCACATCGCATCCTTTGTTGTGACTTATGCCCTTGGGCTAGTTCCAATGAAATTCCTTCAATGGTTAGATCTACGCTAATTATTTACCATGGCAACGTTGTCAAAATGAGATATTGTTCGTGTAATTTTATTTTATTGAAAGCGAGAATTAAAATGTTTGAAGGACTTTAAGGATGATCACAGCTTTCAGTGTTCAGCAACATGTAAGTAACTTTTTAGTATCTGTTTCACATAGATTCTATATAGGGCCTTACTGTAACTACATTATTTTTTGAAATTATTTTGAATATAAATGCCAGCCCTTTATATAGACTAGAATCTAGATCTAAAAAACAAATCTGTGTCTTAAATAATATCATATGGTCCTGTAATAAAATACGTTTTGTGACAAAAGTTTCAACCTAACATTCTCGTAAAATGATGTGTTTCGGCATGATTTTAGTTATACGAGAAAAGTTGTGCACTTGGGAAAATCTATATCAAGATAGGATAAGTGTGTAACAAATATATTCTTAATCTTAATATTAGAAACTTAAAGAAAATAATTAAAATATATAGATCATTTCACAAAGGCCAAATTTAAAATGCATTTTCTGTCTTGTCATGCATGATATTTCACCGAACGTCATTAAACAATCATTTTCAAGATTTTTTAAAAAGAAAAACTTGACATAAACATCGCTAAGACATTGAAATAAGTAAACATATATTATATGAAATGGTTTGCCTCAAAACGGCCGACTTCCAGTTAGCAGGTGCGTGAAAGACCTCAATGTACTTTCGTAATTTAGACAGCGCAGGACTACGTCACATCTGGTTACTTGGCGCAGGCGCAATTGGGCTTTAAAGCTATCGTCCGTTAACCAGGTGGAAATCACGCAATTTCAATGAAAAATTAAATAAATCATTAAAACGCAGTTGACCACATTCAAACGCATTTTTGGAAATGAAATAAAATGACAGGCTCGTTTGAATTTCGCTGTCGAGTTTTCTGACTTTCGGTACCCTTTAAATTTTGAAGATAAATGTTCCAATCTTCGAAATTATACGATTACGTGATAATAAACACCTTTTTCATGTTGTTTCGAGAAACAGGAGACGGACATCTTACAGATATATAGGAAACAGTGTGTTTTTATACGTTTTCCGATATAAAACATTATAAAATACTCAATAAATGGTGAATTAATATCTTTTTAATGGCATAACCACAAACATTCGTCATGTACATAGAACAGGCGTTTTAGGTATCGTTCAGGCGTGTAGGTAGCCGAATACCCGGGGTGTTAAATGCATCAATATAACGTTTAGACGTCGAATACTTTTCGACGCTAAATAATGACCGGGGAATCTGCCTTTATTGGGATTACCTTTCGTCATGTATGTCAATTTATTTTGTATAACAGTTCCTTGGATAATTATTGTGTAGTCACCTCTCAACGTCAAATAATGATCGGGACTCACTTTTCAACGTAAATAATAAATTCGAAGGGGGTCACTTTTGATGGTATACTTGCAGGGTATGCAGAATGGCTAGTATATTAACAGGAAAAGGAACATTGTATCCTGCTTTGTAACAGGAAAAGAAATATTGTGTGACAGTCCTGTTTTATTATTGTCATCTTTATTTGAATGTTAAATTTGGTTTGCTTTTCTAAAGACGACAGGGGTCTTGAAGTATAACCACTACAGTCTATATGTTTGCTGGAGAGGCATCTGTGGCACACATTCTGAGACATATGGCATAGCCAGATTCGACTACATACAAACGCAACTAAAGAGCTATGTCCTAAGATGTTGAGTAGATTAATGGTATTGTGGCAACACATTCGACTGGTAATCGAGAGGTCGCTGGTTTGATACCAAGTCCCATTACTAACATAACTAATGGTCTTTCGGATGAGCCTTTAAGCCAAAGTCCCATGTATCGGTGCCATACACTGGGCATGTAAAAGAACTATTAATGTCTCTTGTACCGGGACATTTTCCATATCTTCCACTTTCCAACGAACCTAAAATATATAACCTGTCCAACAGACATTGGCGATATGTGCAACCGAAAACAAGGATACAACATTAAGGACGAGTATGGGCGAGAAAGTGCTTCGGGACGTTTGGTCAGCATAACACACAAATAATAATAACGATGATAAGCTTTATTGCGGGCCGCTATATTAAATACGTGGTTGGAAAATGTATCATGTAAGTGAAGTAGTGTGTAGTTCTTTGAACAAACTGTTATGAAATGAATGAAAATCGCCTCGGAAGGTACGATGAAGAACGGGTTAAAACCATTGTTCATTGTGTAGCTATAAAATTGTCAAAAAAGTTGACATTTCTATCTTTTTATCCACGTGAACGTCAAATTATTTTATATGCTTATGTAAACGTTTAATAAGTAGTGAAAAGTTTTTATTGTTCGGCCAGTATAAAATCCGATATCGGTTAAACATGCCGGTATCTTCCGGTATCGGGTAATGTGGATCCATAACGTTACTATGACTCGAGTTTCAAATTTAAAATTAACAATCACACTTCAGTTTGTTTTTGAATGGAAGTATCACTGTACAGTCACTGACAGTCTATTTTAATCAGACGTTTCATGTTATCAGACTGGCTAAGAGCAATAAACTGACTGGTAGCCAAAGTTAACTGAATGGTCGGGATGCATTTTCTATTTTTATCAGACTGGTTTACATTTCATAATATCAGACTGGTTTACAGCAATAAACTGACAGGTAGCCAAAGTTAACTAATTAGTCGGGATGCACTTTTAAATAACGAGACTTGTCAGTAGTCGTGAAAATGTGCGTTGGTTTGTTTACAAACATTTTGACTGCAAACGATTTTGTGAGGACAGAGGTAGGAATAGTATTGTATATTCTAAGAATCACTTTAATGGAACATAGCGTAGAACATATTATAATATTGCTGCGTTAACTTTGTTTTAATTAACGCTGAATGAAAACAGGGATCGTATATACAATCTAATAAAGCCTGATGAAAAAACAAAACGGAAAGAGCGTAAAGATTATTGAAAGCTTTTGCATGAATATGTTTTTGTTTCTTTTTAAGTCATAAATGATACACTGAAAATGAGAAACAGTTACTAAATTGTAAATGCACAAACCAGATAGTCAAGTATTTGCTTGACACGAACCTAAAATATAAATTTATTCTGTCTCTGTTATAAAGTCTGTAAAGTTAATTTGCATCTCCCATTTCAAAATATCTACATGAAAGCTTTGTTTGTAGGCCCGCTGTGATACGTAGTATCACTGTTTTTCTTGTTTTTATTTAGGTCTACACTAAGTTTAAAGTTATACTAATGTATAAAATGGTCAATTTACAGCATGGCCAAGAACTATGCTTACAACAAAAGGAATGGTTTAAAAACACGAAAGAGACAAGTTATACGAAGTTACTTCCCAATGTGACAGATATAATAGAAATGAAAATATTACTTACAAATTTGGTGGATTTTCAATTTTTGACTTTGATAGTCAAAAGCGATTTTCATGGTGTTACATTTTATTCAATAGGGATGGGGATAAAACTCTTATACAGATTCATATGATTTGATTAAAACTTCATAGAAGGTAGAAATCATTGATACATGTCTTTCTCAATGTTTTCATGGTCTGTTTGAACAGTAATATTACTTTAATTTACAACAATAAAGGAATGATGAACAGGTATATAAGTACATGTAGAATAAAACCCTCTATGAATCAAGTTAAAATCGCTGCAGTCTATACTTGAAATACACGTGAGATCCAAAGACACTGCCTGTTACCGGTATTCGAAATCACTCTTTGATTTTTATCATTTTTATTCCAATTTATCTGACTAAAACCGCGTCCACCACAGTATAGATCTAGTAGATGCCAAAAACTACCTCAGGAAAATGTATAAATCTTGGTGTACGGGAAATGGACGATTCACCTAAAAGTTTACTTAACCTAACAATGTAATTTGCTTTTAATATGTATCTTATGAACAAAAAGGCCAATAGAGTTAAATAATATGAGTTTATTATACATTGTCAAATACATTTATAATTTATTGAATTCTATTGGACGAGTTCACACCCGTGAAACCGATATTGGACGAGATGTTAGGCAAGTCAAACATAGGTTTCAATATGCACGAGTTTGAGTTCTAATGTATAATGACCTTTGTTTCATATCACCGCCGTTAAATGCTAATTGATGCCATCGTCATAAAATACTTAGATTGATCTAATCACGAGAGAAGGCCCGATAAGAAATGCACTTGGAAAAAATGACTGTACTCAATTTTAAAGCTGGGTGACAAAAATGAAAATCAACTTTTTAAATTTGCTTCAAAACTGATTAAGATGGATAAAAAGTTGTGAAACTTAGTAAATTAATACCCATGTCTTAATCTTTACTTCAAAAAATTATATTCTTGATCTACTTATTTTGTTCAGCGATCTCCATGATTTTGTTTCAGGTGATATGCCATTTGTTAATCTTTTATTTTACTATACAAATGTACTTGATTCCTACAACAATATGAATCTTATTTGCAAAAGAAACAATAGAATGATTATTGAGAATCCTTGACCCAATCAAAGACATATTAATTTCGATGGCAGAAGAGGCATCTGCAAAATTCCAAATTGGACGCGGGTGGAGTCCCAAGATTAGATTTAGATTTTCGGAACTCTGAATAAAAACTAGCTAGATTAAGTCCAACATAGAATTCTGTTGAATTGTCACGTGGTTCAAGTGCTAGAACGCTATATGTTATAGTTCATATGGGGTGTCATCAAGAAAATATAAACACACAAACAACACTCGTACTTTACACGATATTGTGAATTGTTCAATAAGCAAATGAAAACAAAAATGACACTATTTACGACTTATTACTCACAAAAAACAAGTTTAATAAGGCGTGATTCATCAAGCATACACTCAATGCATGAATATACTGAAAGGAAAAAGTAAGTAAAAATAGTTCTTTTGTAAGACAGCTTTTTAAGCCAATTCTGCAATTACGTGTTATCTAATTCTACCATTCCTTGTACAATGTAGGTGAGTAAACAACTGTGCCAGTGATGAAAAAACGAAAAGAAATGTCCGCAATTCCATTTAAGTGTGAAGAAAAATCATTCCAGATATTCTACTTTTCTGAAATTACCATTGCATTGAATTAATAACAAAACTGAAGACGATTTTATGACAACACTTAACATGACATTGTTGATTTTTCAATTTGAATCTTGTGTTTCGAAATCGTTAAAGGGAAGTTTCAAACCGATCCGTCTAGGGATTATGGACTCCGAGGCGAATAGGATTGAATAATCCATATGAGAGCTTACCTTGCAAAAAAAATACAACTGTTTTACAATGTACTCAATAACTGTGTTGAAGTCAGAGCGCAAAGAACCAAACGTTGAATCGCACGACTTAACAGGCAAGGGACAAAACAATAGTAATCATCAAAGTAAGGTCCTAAAATAGAGAATTAGCTTGAATTCGGGTATCGTTAACTTTTATGTCTGTAGTATGGTTTGCAGAATATGTACCAATTTTCCATCTTTCTAATGTAATATGTCATACCTTAGTATGAAAATTCAGGAATTGTGGCATTTTGTCATCACCGGAATAAATATTACGTTTCTTTTCCTTACCGCACCTACTTTTTCATTTTTCATGATAACGGAATAATATAAATCAAATAAATATTCTTTTTAAATGAGGTGTAATGGTCTGTCATTTATCAATTGATGTAAAATATTATTTATACTCTGTGTCAAGTTTCAGAAGAGGATTTGATTCAAAGACTGAACTATTTAGCGTATGTGTGCATGTAAGGAAATGTTCTGCAAAATAGTAGGTAAAGCACAGTCGATACCAGCGGAAAATGTACATGTTTGTACGGTTTTTCAAACTATTAAAGGCAATCTTAGAAACTCACTAATTGCTGGAACAAAAACTTACCATGCTTTTTCTTCTATCCATATAACAAGATTCAGACGCTTGCCTGATGAGTGTTTTTGTTTTACTAATTGATTCTTATTTTTATATTTTCAGCCAATCGTCATTATGTCAAAAGGTTCGATTCCCCATAACCATTAACTAATTTCAAATTAGAGACTTGAGTGAGGTTTTACTAATGCATGGTATTTTAAATGAAACCAAGTGAAACACAGAAGTAGACAGATACTTATCACAAGCAACAACTGAAACAATATTTGTATAAATATTTTATATTGACAAAAATGCCTTCGTTTGATATGCTTGATCTCCATGCGTGATTCTATTACATGGGGAACTACGCTGCCTACCTTTTAGGTTAAGTGGTGATCTTGAAAGATAGAAAGAGACAGACAGACGGACGGACGGACGGACGGACGGACGGACACGGACACGGACACGGACACAGACACAGACTTGCAAGACCGAATGAGTTCAATTTCATATCGCAAGACAACCGTGGCGGTATTAAGTCATCTTCAAAAAGAGTACCCACTTGTGAAGTTTTGGAGGATGGCACTACTCGAAATTTAAATTTGTTATGTTTCAAAAATATATTTAAACTTGAATTATTATTATACAGTTACAAACTTAGACATAATAGGAATATTTTAGTGCAAAAAGATTGTACATTTTTGATAACAAAACTGTTGACTTCACATTTTGCGACAAAAATTGACAAAATGGGATAGGGGGACAAAATTTGTATTCCTCAAAAACTGTTACAGATATTCACTGTTACAATTCTTTGTTACCTCGTCGAAATCTAACTAGCACATTTTGCTCAGTTTGTATTGAATTTATTCCTAGTATGCACATCAACCCCCGTTTTTTTATTTTTGCGTTTTAGAACAAAAGTCTTGTTCTTACTGCAGGCAAAATAGATTTATCTAAAAAAAATCCTTGATCATAAAAAGATGATTTATCGAAGATTGAAAAAAAAATCTTCAAAAAAGTGGGCGGGGTAATGAAACGGAACGTAATATTTATTCAGGTGACGAAAATACAACAATTTCTAATTTTTCATCCTGAAGTATGACATACAATGTACACAAGTAAGTGTGAATTCAATATCTATTACAAAACCAAATACTAGCTTATTGGCTAGTGAAAGTATTTGAACAGCTGAGCATTAACTTAATCAAAATTAAGAAACAGAAATCAGTAATTAACATTCCTACATTGAGTCGTTTGCTGACTAGTTTATTTTGATGTGGAAGGTGGCTGCCCTCTAATATCACGAGGTTGGTGTAATGGTCATAGCTAAGAGTTTTTCCTGTAGCCACTTCAATACTACCTGCAGTAATTGCAAAGGTAGTGCAAGTGTTTCCACTAAGATAAAATTTAGTTGGTTTATAAATGTCAATGTTTCTTTCATTAACGTGATTTCATGGAATATAACATATCAATATCTTAATAGAGTCATATATTATTCATTATAGGCTGATAATTTCAGTAATTATTATTTCCGTTTTATTGGTGTTCATCGTCTAAAAAACAACGACTCGGAGATATACGTGCCCCGCGTGCTTTATAACCAAGCAGCTGAACGACTAAGAGTTGTTGATTAGACATTGAGCAACGCTTAATGTACAAAAGTTTGATTAAAATGTGAGTTATTATCACAAAATACATATAACCCGAAATAAATTATCAATTACTGAAGAGGTTTACTTTTGTTGAAGTAATCGGACAAATAAGCTATCTACAGTACCAATCAAATACAAATTTGTACTATATTTACGGAAACTAATGCAGATCAAGAGACAACACGACATATTCAATGATTAAATGGCATAAATTAAACAAAATTAGTAGAAACGACGTTTTAACTTTGAAAAATTTGATTACATATAGCACGATGCCATTTAAATGATTGCAATGACAACTTAAAAAGTAACACTTACTGTCTATTACCCATGTGATAGTTGTTCCGCTATTGGGGTCGGTTACTGTAAGATCTAGCAAATTAACGCGTGGGAAAAAAAATCTGGTTATAAAGCGCCTCATTAATACAATATTAACAACTTAAAGAAGTTTTCATTTTGGCTATTTTTTTAATTACAGTTGTCACTTTGAAGAAAAACGTCAATTTGAATACCGGACATCAGGTAGGTAGCCAAACGTCCACTTTGTTCAACTAGTTTGGTTTTTCAATAATCAGAACGTAGCCATGTTTGTGTTGGAATCTTTAACCTTTCCTAATACAGATATACTCGAATCACTTACTCATGAGAAATGATAACTATATGTAATAATAACTGTCAATTACGTGATATGGAAACATTTACATGTAACTCTTGTGACAAAAACGAAAACCTGGTAACTTATACTATGGACACAATGTAAAAATAACTTACGGACTAAATCAGGCAGACATAATAGTGAATGCTATTAGAATGCTTACATTTTAAATTGAGACATTCATATAAAAATTGTGTACGAAAGAACGCTTCTCTGAACATGCAT
Organism: Saxidomus purpurata; assembly: GCA_022818135.1. Lineage (NCBI taxonomy): Eukaryota > Metazoa > Mollusca > Bivalvia > Venerida > Veneridae > Saxidomus > Saxidomus purpurata. The sequence goes on along the minus strand of JAFMSR010000009.1, from coordinate 34,112,741 downwards.
GAAGAAAAACACAGGAAACCCTTCATTATTATTTCTCAGAATTTGAGACAGTGTTCTTTATAATTATCAGAAAATAAAGATGTTTAGAAACATTATTTGTTGTTGGTTTGTCAAATATGGTATAACATTATAGTATAAAAGCAATTCGTGCCTTATAATCAGCAGTATCAAATAAAATGAACAAAAATAATATATACCATTGTCTAACTATGTACTTGGATATATCATTGCAGGCGGACAGTATACCTAGTAATCATTCCTGGGTAGATCTAGTATTAGACTCCTATCCTCTGTAAGAAACTGTCAACTTTCTCACATAAGCAAACATGGTTGGCAGCAGGGCGCGAACCCATAGCACTCAAACTGTAAAAGGTTAAATTGATTTCAAGTCAGCGACTCTTACCACTCAACTACAGAGGCGGGCTGCTTTAAAAAGGGAAATTCGATAATAGTGATATTGCCTATCCCTCCTCCCCCGTTTACCACTACTACATGTAATATTATTTTATTTAGTGAAAGTTCAACGGTAATGATGTGTTAGAAATCAGACTGCTCATGTTCTGTGAAATAGAATTTGCTTTTGAAAACTGCTATTATGTATATATTATCTTAAACAAATCGACAATAGTATTGCTTTCCTGAATTCAGTGTACTTATATAATAAATTACTCACCTGCTGATCGCAAGATAACAGCACATACAAGTAAAACCTCTAAATTCCAAACACCAGTCTTCATGTTTAATTTCTGGATATGTGAAAGAAATTTCTTTTTACAATTCACGACTGAATAAAACAGCGAATCGTATACAGTATCGTGCACCTGTAATCGTATATGGTGTCTCGTATATCATGTATAGTATATGGTGCATGTTGCACGATAAATGAAACGATATGATACACGTGAAACGATTGGCAAAATACAGGATGACCACACGCACGTTATACGCACGTTACACGCACGATATACGCAAATTTTGACAACTGTTACATTCCGACTACTGCACCTATCAAATGATAGGAATAACAAAATTTGCTGCCCTCTTATATCACGAGCTAATACATTAAGGTAACGCAGAGCTAAGCCAGGTTATTCAAATATTTGCTGATAAGATTAATGAACATTTTAAACTATTATAAAATTTGGCTCGAAGTCTTTTTGGTAGAAAAAAATCGATATTCTATATTACATGTAACTAATAGGACACGTAAATAATATGCCAACGCATCAGGAATTTTGCTGAATTTTTAATTAAATTTCTGGGAGGAAGAGTGACACTTTTCGCCTCTTATCTGTTATTTGTTAAAACATATTTATTTAAAACAAGATAGCAATATCCTTCCATTCCGCCAGGATATGTGTGCAATAGTACTTATACATGATGGTTTTCATCAAAGATTCAAGAATTAACAATGTCTAAACCGGTTTAATTTCTTGTAGCTCCTGATTGTAAAGTGTTTATAATTTCAAAATCATAACGGTACGGATAACTGATTTAAAACACCAAACTGGTTTGCAAAATTCAACAATTTCGGAATATCAGACATTAGAACTGAACTGTGTTATTATGTTATTTACCAAAGCAGCTCTTAAAACCAAAATAAGAAGTAAGCCATGTAATCATAAACAAAATGTACATTTCCTTAATTTTTTTAGCACACACAAGAAAATTCTGACCTGTTCTTATCCTAAATATGCCACCGCCCTTTGCTGGCGTGAAATTTATGTAAAACATTATCAGTAGTTCTGTACTCAGCACCTCGGTATTAATGTTTGGCTTTTCTTATAACCTCATATGCCTGGTTCTCGTGTATGTGCAGAACTGACGAGATGATGTGTATTTAATCGGTCAGTAATATGTAATATAAATATAGCCAAATACAGAATTATGAAAGTCGAACCATATGCATTGTATTACAAAACAGATAACCGTCACTTCATATGTATAGTTAATCCCATAGATAATGAATACATGAAACGATGATATATTTCATTACGTTTATTACACGAACAATACGAGTAGAACGTGCTTGCTTTATCTTCTTTCTGTACATGGGGCAATAATGTTTGCAGATGATATTTATATAAGGGAGCTTACTCGTACAATACTTTTACAAAGCATCTGGAGTAGTTTATCGTTCTTTGTCTTTAGTTCTTATTTTTCAATAGAAATCGTCATGACACCTCTAACTATGCATGCTGTCTCTCAATGCAACCATATTGTTTGGTTCTATATTGCATTAATGTTTGATAGATATTTTAATATTTAATTAAACAGAAAACTTGGTTTACACAATAAGATAGGTATCTGTTTCAATTACTTTAAAAATGGTATTTAGTACAAATGTATAACTATTTTAACATTTTGTAATCCCTTTATTGTTTGATACAATAATTCGTGAAACATATACATGTAGTCTTTCTCCATTTGCATTTCAAGACATATAAAAGTTGTATATTCAAGGCTTTTCCAATGCTTCCATCAGTCGTTTTAACTCAATACGAAGACAGAAAAGTCATTGCTTTAGCTTGATATTTTTAAAAAGGGTTTAGACTGAGAGCACTCATGGCAAACTACGTGATAGCATCCTTAGACCAGATAACCCTTTTGTTTGGTTTATGGATGAAGATAATTGGTATACTTCCGATAATGTTTGAGTTTTTCAAAATAATTGTCAACATTATCTTACCGTCATCTATTTAATATTAATTAGTTCAGATGTCAATTTCCTGTTTTATTGCAAGGCATGCATTTCTGACAAACAATTTTCAGACAAAGATGTATCGTGACTAGAAGTACGAAGAATTAATTAGTAAATTACAGATCGATTTTTTGCAAATAGTATTTTTCAAAATGTTACGTAAATAACAGCACTCCATAGAATAAGTTGTCTACGCGCATTTTGTTGTTTTAAATGTCGGTATGACTTTAAACCACATTTACTGTTGTCCTTTTTTGTGAATAAAGAATAAATAAAAAAATGAAATATGTAGTTCAGCTTAAAGGCAAATTAACGAGAGAGTTTTTCAATATGATTATATGTTCAATATGTTTAACCTGCACATATCATTTACATGTAAAAGGTGAATTGAATACAGTTAAACTTGACAAATCAAAAGTTTTAATCAGATTCATATTCAACTTCACATATCCTCATATGATAGCAGCACTGTTTTCTCGACGGAGGAAGACAGAACAATGGCTTGATCAGCTAGAGTTTTCTAGAAGTAACTAAAATAATCTTGAATAGACTGTTTTTCAGTATGATTATATGTTCAATATGTTTAACCTGCACATATCATTTACATGTAAAAGGTGAATTGAATACAGTTAAACTTGACAAATCAAAAGTTTTAATCAGATTCATATTCAACTTCACATATCCTCATATGATAGCAGCACTGTTTTCTCGACGGAGGAAGACAGAACAATGGCTTGATCAGCTAGAGTTTTCTAGAAGTAACTAAAATAATCTTGAATAGACTGTACGGAAATATTGTACTAATGTGTATCAAGTATAACCTTTTAGGATTTGAAATAATGTTGTACCAATTATATTGGCAAATCTAACCATTTTCGCACGATTTGCTGCCCTCTAGTCTGGCGATTACCTTATTCCAGTCGTATGCCAAACGTGATATATGTTAACTTGGTTTACGATATATGTCGTTAAATGGTGGCTGCTTACAATCACCCTATGGACTGTCTTTACCTTGTCAATAGTGCTGGAAAGAATATGAAAGTAGAGTTTTACTGAAAAACATTGCTATTTTTACGAAGTTGTGTCTTTGAGAAAAAAAATAAGTCTTAACGCCATAGCGGTTCGGCAGCGTACAGTCTCTGGCTCTTGCTACTTTCGTGTCAGCCTAGCAAAATAGGCCGATGAATTAAAACATTCCTTTTAAGTTATGATGAGGTTTTACTAATTTGCCAAAATTTGGCGCAGACTGCATGTTATGATACGACGTACGCACCAATGTTGCGATATTTTAAGTGACTAAAGTACTGCTTGAAAAAGACATCAACCGTCCGTCATATAAAAAAGCAGTAAAGTGGCTAAACAATAAACAAACAATACTTTGAAATAGTGTAGAATACGTGAATGTCTTCATCAACGTGTAGAACCTTTTCTTGTTTAAGTATAACATCAGTTAAAATAATTAACTCGTCCTTTAACGTATACAGTTTTTAAATATTAACAAAGTTTGTGAAGGAATAACTTGCACTAACATATTCTTCACATATTATTGCAGTAAGAAACAAAAATAAATCCATTCCTGTTTGGATCAGTATCGGTTTTTATCAGTCTCAAAATCACGGTGGGGAATCACCTCAAAAATAAATTATGTCAGTTTCTTGAAGTGTTCAGCACAATCGGAAGGTGATTATGATTGAGGCCTGTGTAGTTCTATAATATTTCTATGTTGCCATAAGATAGGCTACATTTTACATTTACAGCTAAACGGCTTTCATTATTTTCTAACATTTTTCAGAGATCTACTTTTGTTTAGAGATTATTTTGATCACGTGATTCCCCACCGTGAAAATGAAATAATTGAAATGACTTAAGCAGTACGGAAGACTTGTCAACTTTGCGCGCAACTTAGTGTTTATTCTATGACTCTGCCTAAAAATATTTCAATTGTAAATGTTTATATGAACCGGAACTTATTAAACTTGTTTTGCTTTAACTATATGGGATGTGCGTGTCAAAGAAATTATTCGCAATTTTACCAATTTTATTGAACTCATGTGGCGGATGATTTGTCCTTCCATCATGTAAGGTAATCCCAGCGAATTATACGAGTGCAAAGCCGAAACAGATTATTAATCAGATATAACACTAATACTTTACAACAATGCATCCACATATAAAGGTTGTCAGTTTAGTAGGATTCTCGAGTAAGAATGGATGAAAGAATCTACTTAATCTTGGCATAAACCATTACGGTGAAATACCTTTTCAAGTGGCATAGTTTATACATATTGTTTAGAAAGATATATAGTATTATTTTATACGAATAGTAAAAAGATGCTGCAGGAATAAAATCTGCTATAAAGGAATCAATATAAAAGTTTAATTTTCTTTTTGAATATAATACAAATGTTTTCTGACTAGGAATGTTTTCACTATCCTGATTTAAAATCATACTTTCCACCTATTTTGTGAGGTTTCGTTTTCGTTATATTCCCGTTACCGAAATTCATTTACCCTGTCAACCATAGGCCGGAAATCAATGAAACCTGATTCAGTGATCGATACCAAGCCTATTTGTTAATGTCATTCGCATGTTGCGCTAAGATATTTATTTACATTACGCCCCTTACTAGTTATTATAATACATAAAATACCATATCAAACTGACTTCGACAAAAAAGAAGAATACCCATACCCTTTTTTAAAATAACCTTTTTAGGATTACATTGTAAAGCTAATCTTTATATTTTGCAGCCAGTTCTTCATACCTTTTAGTCATTTAACGAACGATTTCACTAGAGATCCACTTACACAACTTTGATCAAACTGTTGCACCCATGCCCGTAATCATCGGTAACAGTGTTGCCCGCTAGCAAAGCAGTCATTCTGCGCATCCTTTAATTTGGAAACGCATACTACAAATGCTGCAAAGTGGTAATTGTGTATGCACAAAACGTAACGAGTGACGACTCTACGGAATGACTTACAACCTGGAATAAGTTTTACTTAACTGAAAAGAGTAAACCGGAGACTCCGGTGCTACTTCATCGATATTGACCTATTTTACGTTTATAGTAAGAATGATCAATGTAATTTCTAAGCATCAGGACAGATTGCAACTTGCAATATTCGAGCAGAACTGTTCTGCTTTTTCAAATTTCTGAAAGTAGATGTTGACAGCTTCACTTTGAAAGTAACTTGCAGAACTCACATGCATCTGTTCCGTCTACGCTTCGTCCGTGAATTACATCTCACCATCCTTAGGTTAAATTTATGCGAACAACCAAGTTTGTTTTCACAATTTGCCCAACCGACAAAAACTGAACGCTGTCATTGTGTAACTATCCCTCACCGGTATAATGTTCGAATTTTAATGACTTGTCTATGTGCATATAATCATGGCCAACGGACCAGTAAGTGAGACAATAAATTATCATATACAGTACAGCACAGGCGAAACCCCACGCATATGCGTCCATGCGGCATGTAAATAAGAGTCTGAAAGCATGGAGATGCGGCGGGAAATCAAACGCGTGACGCGACATCGCAAATTGTATGCGGCATTCAATTGCCGCATCTGAAAGACAAAATAGCAATCAAGCGCATTCAAGCGCGACAACGAGTCCTGCCGCGTGATGCCGCGTGTCGCGACGTTATGCGGCATGTCATTTTCTATACAGGTAAAAGCGATGAAATAAAAAATATGTACTATATTGTATTGTACACGTGTATAAAACTGGGTTTTTCAATAATGATGTACAATGTATTCCATATTGTAACCAATAAAATTTCAGTCTTAAATGTTTTTAGTAATTACATGTGTATACCATTAAGTTTTAGTAAGTTACACTATAAAAACATGTAATGTAGAAACGTGTTTTAGAACTGTGAGATGAAAAAGAGATACCTCAACCCATACGATTATTTTAAATGAATTATCTCAATGCAGAGATCGACAAATACTACATTTAATGACAGAGAACGACCAAGAAGACACATGTTAAGAATAATATTAAAGCATCGTGATCACTTTAAATGTTGATAATTGAAAAAAGGATGCTTAAAAGAATCACGACAGAAATAAGTATTTACTGTAAATTAACACTGAAATACATGAGAATGGGATTTCCTTATGCACTACTTAATGAACATGGTAGATTTATTTTCACGCAAGTAAGCAGAAATAAGTGTAAATACAGAATGGGGATGAACAAATTAATAATCAGCTTTTTCTCGAATTCTACTTCAAAACTGCTATAAATGGATAGAAAATGATCTAACTAAGAAAAAGAATACCCACAACCCTATGTTTATTTTTTAAATAGTTTTACAGTCTTTTTTTCGTATGCATGTGATGTGCTTGCTGCTTTTAATTTACGTAAAAATAGCCCGGCAGCGATGAGGAACATTGCAGCAGTTAAGTATAAGGTTATCTTTCACCGGTAGATCTACATCTCGTAGATGAAAACGTAGTACCGGTATACAGTAATATTTGCTTATAACGAACTATCCGGGATCTATCAAATGTGTTCCTTATATCACTGAGTTCCTTATATCCATATATCGACGTTCCTTATATATATCGAACTAAAATACATATCGAACAAGTATTTTATAGTCAAACCCCAACCATCAACTTACAGTTGCTTTTGATTTTTCTACCACCTTTTGAACAGTTATAAATATCTATAACTGTTATCCTTTTATATATCCGTATGTAAAATAATTGCAAATATTAATAAAGCATAAAAAAGACGGTTCATGTTTTCATTGGCAATACTGAAACAAAATAATTTTGTATTTGATACAATTGAATGAAGCCGATTTTCGCTCGATAGCCAAAACTTGAATATTTAACATGTTTTTTTTTTTCTCCCAAAATGGGATTTCACCCGATCTGCATGCTTTTAAAGAAACGCTCATAATTGGTTACGAAAAATATTATCACTTGAACATCGTACTTAGCAATTGTGTTGGTATTCTCTTTTAACTAGTTTATCAAAAGGTTATACATGTGAAATGTAGAAGACTATATCCGAAGTTTCCTTATAAACGGAGTACGATATAACCGCATCAACAAAAAAAAGGAAGAATCGGGCCCAAAAGAACTGTTCATTATAGCCGAAGTTACGTTATATCCGGAGTCGCTATATACGGATTTTACTGTAATAAGGTAAACTGTCCGTCTGTTAGAACGACCAAAATACGACTGGAACGGATGTACTTTCCTTCTTGAATTGTAATTCAGTTCAAATCAAATTTAATTGTTTTGAAACAAAACCTAAGCACGAGGTGTTAATGTTATATGTGTGTATCACAATGTTTGATGTTACGTCACTAAATGTTACTTTCAACAGTGCGATCTTTTAAAAAAAACATCTTTATTATTTTCATAAAACATCAAACACCTATACGTACAAAAGCCGGATGTGATCCCGGTTCATAGCTCTTAGGTAGTTGGTAAAATGTTGGTGTCTAACTCCGAGTGTAGGAATCGATATGCATGTACGTACAGAAACCGGTTGTGTCCCCGGCTCGAGCTCTCACAATGTAGGTGGTTGATAAGTGAACGTACAGTATTTAGGATGTTACTTGTAATTTTGTGAAGTTTAGTTCTTACATTTATCTACTGATTATGTGGATGCAGTCAGCGCTGAGAAATTGTTGTTTTGATAAAGTAACAATTTTCATGCTAGCAGCAATTGTTCTGCATGAATTTTCAATCAGTGCAGATCATGACCAGTTCTGCACCGTACGAAATTCTCCAAATTGAAAGCTGGAAATGTCTACTTTAGAAACTTAATATAGTACCGTACATTTAAAAGAGTTGATGCCGATTTGTTGTATATTTAGACGGCAAATAATTGTCAGTTCTTATATTTATAACAAACGTATTGTTTTTGTCGCAAAGTATGACGAAAAAAAGGAACATACGTATACATTATAATAGTTAAGCAGTAAATCGGCAGTTTGCGGTTATCATCTGTTTCAGTATTTATTTAAGATTATTGTGTCTGTGTAGCACAAATCAGAGTCCAAGAACGAATAACTTATTTAGTTTACCTCGATCAGTTTCTAAAATAAACTTATTAATAAAATAGTTTTAAATACTTGACACTAAAATAATCCTGTTTTAAGTACTTCGACAGTAAATTTGCAATGATATCTGTTTTAGCCGATTATTCTTACTTTATGGTCCATTAAAATGAAAGACATGCTGACAGTACTGTAGACAATGGCAATCATCACCCTTTGTTAATATTAGCTATAAGTGTCTACTCAATTAAGATGTGACACTAATTATCCCCAACTTCAAGGCAAGCGTCGGAATCAATTTTGTTTAAATACATACATCAAAACGACGACAAATTATTGATAAGCAATAATGTTATAATTCTTGCGCCAAACAACGATATCTGTAATAAAAAGTTTAGAATAAGAGAACAAAGTCATGAAAATGTTACAACTTTTAATTATATACAATAATTATTTATTAAACATACTCGAAAGATAGTAAACTGCAGTAACTCATGCAAAAATTCTATAAAATTATATCTTATAAAACCTTTTAAAGAATTACATGTACATTTTGTACATTGTGCAAAAGGCATTCATTTTTAAAGGAAAAAAATAATCCTTTTCGCCGCGTCACGCGACATGGTACTTGTCGCATATCGCAAATGACATGCGGCATATAGATGCCGCATATACGATCATATGCCGCGTGATGCGACATGGTTTTATTGCTCCCGCGTTGTAAAACCTCCCGCGCTATAGCGCGGCAAAAACGGAATCCGCCTGTGCTGTACTGTACAGTGGGTGAGGTTCACCACTTACGGTAGTAAGAAGTGACTGGGTACCTGTCGGATCAAATTAACGATAGTTGTATTCACTGTGATGACCGTAATTTGGTCAGTATTGCCAATTGCATTTCTCCCTAGATGAGAAGGTTTCATCCGATTTGCTGTGATCCTCTTCTTCAGCTCATTGCATCGATAATATGTCGTCAGAATTTCAGTAAATGTCAAAACGCTGTCAATATATATTTAGAAATCATGGGAACACACTGTAGGTGTTACTTTAAAACGCATTTTTGCTAGACAGCGTCAGGGAGTACAAATAAAAGCTTGAGTCATGAGGATACTATCTGTCTTCAATTTTAATACAGTTATAATGGACACCCTTTTGATCAAACTGACATTTGTGAGCAGCAGACAGTGGAAGTGATTGTACGCAGCCATAATAACAGTCGGGGAGAGACCCAGTGTGTCATTGTTGAATATATAGAGATAAAGTCATTCGCTAGACAACAGTTAATATTGAACACAAACACCAACTTTTTAAATTCGTTTAATTTTCACAGCACACGATGGCACAATGATATCAGTTCACATTATTATCATTATGAGTTATATTTTAAGTGATATTACCGTTCAAAGCGACCATCACAATTGTAACATAGATATTTATCAATGATTAGTACAACATTGTCATACAATGTATTCATAATAATAAATGCGAATCCTTGTAACAGTTTTATTCCCAATGAACATTTAAGGAATATGTAAAAGCCTTGTGAAAATTGAAAATCTGTCCATTCTGTTAGGTATATGTTTATGTTTATTTATGTTTGTCAGAAAAATATTTCAGTACAACTCAATTTCTTACATGCTTCAAAGCTGTATCTACTGTTTAAAGCTTCTTTCTGTATCTAGCTGTTTAAAGCTTCTTTCTGTATCTACTGTTTAAAGCTTCTTTCTTCACTATAATTCAATAATATGGCCATTTGGAAGGGTAATGCAACTTTCATAGAACGACCTAGATATAAAATCAATCTAAATGTTTCTCTGCTGTAAAGTAATCACAATGTACCTGTGTTTTAGTTCATTTTCTCTTTCATCAAAAATATGAGAAACATGCTTAGCTTACTAATATATATTTACCGTGGCCATGTTAGAGTTACATTCGTGCTTATTTTCCAAGTTTTAATTTTAGTAAAACCGATAGAAGCGCATGTTATAATAACAGAAACATGATCGAATACACATAATAAAATGTAAATGTAAATATAAAAAGAAACGATCCAGACATCAATATACTAGTATCTCATCACTGGGTGCATTTCTTACCTAAACAGCAACAGCTATACAACAACCACAAAACTATAATACAAAGTGCTAGAGGGAGTAGACATTAATTCCTCGGACTCAATATTATCACTTTAAATCTGACAAGCAATCTTTGAAATTATTTCCATGTTAAAGATTATTACACTATTTTCTGTAAATATTAGTATAATCGCGATCATACTCTAACGTTTCGAAAAGTTTAATCACGCGGACGTTTCATTGCGGTAACAGTGGATTTAACGTTCTACCATGATGTGATAGTCCTATATTTTATGGTGTATTTGAATTATGTTTGACCATTTATTATAATTCTGTCTGTAGGTCTGGTGGTTGGTGGATGTTGTATTTCATGATATTTTGTATTACTTTTCTTTTTTCACATTGAATATGTTACAAATGTATATCTTAGCTGATGTTCAATGCCTTTCCCCATACCGTATGACACAGATGTATACAAACATTTGGCTATGCTAACTTAAAACCGTTTAATCTGATTCAAACAATTTTTTTTACTTCAGTCAGTGAAATTTCTTGCTTTCACATGCTCAAATATTTACGATTGAGGAAAAGTCATCTCACCTAAAGCACTGACAGACAATGAACAAAATCTGATATTTTTAACCTCTACTGTAAATTGGGTAATTTTTGTGTGACAGAAATTGTCCCAATTCAGTATAATGTGGCCGAAAGTTTACAAAGTCAAGACAAGAGTCGTGAGGATGGTCATGATACTGACAACAACAGCTGTTGCAGCGTTACATGTACCATCTGCCGTGACTTCCACAGACACCGTTGTTTCTCCCATTTTTGGTGGAGATTCGTTGTCCGCAGCTTTTACTACAAGGGTGTAGGTTGCAGTAGTGGTCATGTTGAGCGTTTTCCCCGTGTTAACTGTAATTGCGCCTGTCGAGGCATCAATTTTAAAGTCGGTGTTTGTGTTACCAGCTGGAAGTAAAAATGCATAGTGCATATTGTTACGATATAAGAGACCGTACCTGTATAAAATGTTTTACCTGGTATATGGGATATACTTGACTGAATAATAGTGTATAGCGGCAATTGTAAAATGTATTATTCAAGAAACATGTATGAGCAATGCGCTTCACAGTTCAAGGCACGTTCATAATGCACCTAATTTGCTCTTTCCAATTGTCATGTCATTATAGATATGAAGTAGTTTCCTACTACTTTCAATATATTCCTTGCTCATATCAAATTTACCTGCATCTATAGAGTGTGTGATCATATCACCCGGATCTTGATCTGTGGCGAGGACGGTTATCAACGATGTATCTGAATTTGAATAACAAGTAAACAAAAATAACTATATAGGAAGCCGAGATTTAAGTATCCAGACTTTAACAGTACTACGCTCAAACAACTTTCAATTATTCAAGAGTAAGTCTTACAGGTGTACATTCAGGAAAATATAATACCCCTATATACAATGTATTCGTATAAATACTGTCTTTTTAACTGATAATTCCAATTGTTTGCCATTCGTGTAGTATGTGCCTTAATTGCATTTTGAATTACAGATAATATGCTAAATTTATTACAAAATTATGATATATGTATTTATTAAGTGAAATGTTAGTAGATTCACCCGAGAGAAATTTATACTTTCTTACTTGCGACAGATTGTCTGCAATGCACCGTCTGAAAGAGGTTTTACTAAACGCTGGAGCTACATCTGTATCGGTTACAGTTACCGTGATAGTTGCAACACCTGTCGTATTTGTTGCATCTACAGCTCTGAAATGTTATGACATTTTAATCTGTTATTGTATATACTGCATATTGTACTACGAGATTTTGGGCTTCAGTGATGTTTTGCCAACGATAAACGCCAAGTTACTAGAGGTCCCGTATTTGAGTCCCGATTAAGCTTAAACAAAAGGCCATTCTAGAAGCATTGTACAACTAACAGTAATATTTGCAAAATATCAGCTTGAGTTTGATATTAAATTTCAATGAATATCCGGAAGGAAATATGCAAAACTTATTTGACATATCAAATTAATTTCCCTGTTCTTTATTTAATGCCAATTTTAAAATATTTAAATCTTGAAATACGGAACATGAATCGTTTAGAAAACTGATAAAAGGACGTGTCAGTTCTGAAATGTTTGAAAAAGAAAGGTTTGAACCTACAATAGATGACCGGTTCTGCAAACTAGTGAACACAATAAAACTATATTTTATAGTACAACATCTTGAAATATTATAATAGTACAAATCTACCTGTATTTATAGAATGTATACTTAATAGCAGAACGTGACAAATTTAGAACAATAACGTCCATTGAGCCGTGTCTTAATTTTAGCTTACTTTAAAACATTAATGAGTGTAGAACAGAAAATGTAAATCACGATTTATTTACTGCCGCTTAACTGTCAAAACATCGGAATATTAAAAAGGAAACCCGCGAGTTATGACCTTTTGCAATTTCATTGTACATCCCTTTGTAATTTTTTATATGCCGGTTTTAGGGATGAAAAGGAAACATCAAAGGACTTAAATTTAATATACAGATATATACAAAATTACTTTACCACACATATATTTGATAATGTATGTAACAATTCAGTACTAATTTATACGTAATACTTGCCTACATGTAATAATATAACATCATTGTAGTAAAACTAAATGAGTAAATGTAACAGTAATAGATCCTCGTTTTGCATGTGAAACTCATTGTAAAATTACGATAGCAACTTACTGAATATCTAATGTATAATTTGCAGTTGTGTCAGCGTCAAGGTTGGTAGTGATAGAAAGCTCCCCGCTGGTAGACAAGGTGAACGGAGTATCTGCGGTCTTCAAGTTATAAGTGATATCACCGGTGGCATCACTCGTGGCCACGTATGTTTCAATTGTTTTTGAAGTTGCTTGAGTCTCTGGAATGGTAATTGTTCCTGTTCCATTTTCATTTCCGGCTATTGTCGGGGTAGACCAACCGGTAATCGTTGCATCTGCATGAACATGTTAAAAGATAGTTTTCTATGATTAATTTTCCTACAAATCAATCACATGGACATCCATCTTGCCGTACGCAATGTACAAACATTAAGTACGCAGTGGGCAAACAGATACTGTGTAACGGAAAAGTTATTCCTAAATATCATCCAACACAGACCTCTTCAACTATGAAAAATGCAGCAGACAAGGTACTAGTACACATTGCAGCTTCACTATTGTTTTGATTTACTATATGAAGGCAACTCTTTTACCAAGTGCAAGAGACAGGGACAATACAAGATATACTGTAGACACAGCACAAAACAAACACATATAAGACTGCAATGGGTTCAATCCGAATTTGTCAGCTTCCCGAAATAGATGTACTTGTGGGTTCAAACGCTTTGAAGCATGCCAACCTCACTCTTCCCCGGACTCAACCTAAGATACATTCTGCTGAGTTACGTTTTAACATTAAAATCGCAAGACCTGTACATGAACTTGAAATTTAAACAAAACGACTGAGGACAATTGCTTCACAATGTACGCAATAACTTATCTGAAACCAGAGTATCAATAACCGAACTTTTGAGGACACGATTTAGGGGCAAACTTTCATCCGTCCCAAGTAGAACGAACAGGATTTATGAAAGGAGCATCATTGAGTATTTAACATGAATAGTCATCGTTTTGTCAAACAGGAAAGCGTGATAACCGACTGTTAAAGGATTAACCACCAACCATGTGGCGGTTCTTTATTTTGCGGTCTTTGGAAATAACATATCCATAGTAATCAGGGCGTGTAAAACCTAGCATTAGAAGCGAGTTTTGTGTTGTCGATTACTGTATTAATTAAGTATATATTAAGGATCTTTAACTCTTTAGTCGTGTTAACGTTTCGTGTATTGAACTCTTTTAATTTGGAACTTGCCCTGGCAAAACGAATAATATGTGCTATGTTGAGTTGATTGATGAAACAATCGGAACATTGTCATTCATCTTTTTTAATGCCGTTAAAGGTAGCAGGGATATAATGAGTACTTCCTGTTTTATTACCATTTAGAATACTTTCGATTTTAAGCTTGTACCTTGGTACCAGTGATAAAGCATCCGCTTTGAGATCCACAGGTCCTGGGTTCAATTCGAACAATAACTTTTTTATGTCTTCTTGTTTTTAGTATCAAATTTAAATACATGAAACTTTGCAAGCTATGAGAATTGTGTCTTGATGTTCATTAGTTTTATCGTGCTGTTATATTACTTGAAAAAAAAAAGTTGACCTTGATCATTTTTAAATTTAAATTTCTGATAAAAGAAGACATATTTTCATTTTCTCTTCTATTGCTGCTCATATATATCAGTACAGCCCTCTTGTTTTTTACATGCTTGATGTGTCTCTACATTGCCTACAATATTTTGTAACCTAGAACAAACACAAATATACATATATACGTTCAAACGTACCGATTTATAATAACTTGATAGTGTACTTTTAAAAATGACCAGTATCTCTTAAGTGGGTATTAGCCAACAACAAAAAACGATAAACTCTAAAATTGAACGATAAAATTTCTCCAAATTTTGCAAACTAGTCAGATAACAGATGTAGATTATAAAAAATGTGCAGGTAAATATAAAGTTGAGCATGTCTTAGAATAGTGCCCGTTACATCCCAAAACCTTAAATTTATCGGTAACAAAACGTTAGTTGATTGCATTCTGAAGCGAACAGCGATGGCACTTTGTCAGATTCTTTGATTGCGGAATGGTAACTGCCAAACTGACATCGCAGAAAACTCAGTTTTCGATATTTTAATATTTTGTTCTTTAATGACTTTCTTTGAAAATAATGTTACATGTAACCTTTAAAATTCCTCAAAGTACATTTACACACGTTTAACGTCATGCATGAACACATGTAAAAAGTAACATATACTGTCTTATTTCGCTAATGAACGAATAGAAATGTAACTAACGCTTTTGATGTTTGACAAAAGTATGTCAAAAACGGTCTTTACTATATTCGATAGAAATAAATAGCAAAAAGATTCAGATGTATAAACTTAATTTATACATCTGAGTAAGCTTACTTTTAATACAATGCTGGTCACTTGGAAGATGCAGGTAAGAGATGTTTACCCTTTTCATTTCAATGAGTAATTAATAATAATATAATTATGACATTCTTTATTTAACGAAGAAACTTGATAAGCCACCCGTAAATGTATGTCTAAAGGTTATTCTACCTTTGCGACCAGAGCACATCATGACTAAACTGTACATCTTCATTTGATATTTAGTGAGTAAGTTCCGACTTGACACCCCTTCAATAATCAAAGTTAATATCCGATCGAATGCTGAACAAATAAACCTATGAACTTATATAAACGGAATAGAAAAACAAACCATAAATAAACCCTTACGGGGTTTTGTTTATAATGTTTTCATTTATATTATGCTTTCGTTTTATCTAGCATTTTCGTTTTGTGTCACACTATAAACTTTCAACCAGTTACTTGTATAATATATGAAAGCATATTAAAATTTGTATACAGTAAACAAACAGCAGTCGTAGAGAACTTCACACTGTTTATATTGAAGACATGTTTCAGAGGCCAAACCCGACGAGCCATACCACGAGAACTACATATGTTCAAACTGTCACCTAAGATCACCTTAGACATTACTCGCAGACTCGAAACAACCAATAGTAAGGGCCAGTTGCGATTGCAAGTTTTTTTTCTGAAAAGAAAAATAATTTTTATAAACCCATCGTCATACTTTAGCAGTATTTTCTAAAAAAAACAGATGGTTTTTGACTTACTATTTACCTTTCTATATGGGAAAACTAATTTAATTTGATTAATGATATTTCTTTTCTTTTTTTTTTTGATAAATCTATTTTAACGCTATTTTCATAAAACATCAATTGACTTATTACTTTTTTGATCAGATTTTAATTTTTCTTGAGTCGCACTATTGCAAACAGCACATTTTTCTATAATTCACAGGCAAAGCCAGACTTGTAAAATACTATCCACCCGCAAATTGTAAACCGATTGTAAATTAGGGTTTAACGGGAATAGTATAAACAAGTAAATGCTGCAACTTCAGCTCACAATGTACAAATTATCTGTTACATAGCAGCAATGATCGACTAGAAAGTTATAAGCTTGTTCGAAAACTATCTCTTCAATGTTGACGATTTTTTTCAACTAATATATATTTTATAGTTTTTAAGTTACGTATATGATCTATGAAAACTAATTGAAATTTGTATACAGTTTTATCCGACAGCTTTTAAATTCCTTAAAAAAATACATCTCCTTTTTAAAATCTTAAAATAACTATATGGAACTATGTCAATGGAACTGAAAATTAAGTATGACCGGCATTTCCTAGCTGTTCTGTAACGTGATCTTTCCCTTCAAAGAAACCGTCAAAATTTCATAGTTATATTATTTAGGAAAGTCATATCCGACAAATATTAAATGATTTAATACGTTCATGTTACATATCTATTTTGATAATGACGTACTTATGTTACCATTCTTTTTACTAGGAAATTTATCTAGATCTTGTCGAACTTCTAGGCCCCAGTTTCAAAATGTGGTTGAAAATGATAATGATTCTCGAAATATTTTAAAGTACTATTGTATTGTTCGCCGATGAAACAGTACAATATGTAGGGAAATAAAGATGAATCTTGTATAAACGTTTGCACTATTTTTGAAGTGAAAAGATGTTATTTTTTAAAAACAAATTCTAAAATTTGTGATAGATCTAAATCAATTTCGACATAAAATATAAAAATTCACTAACCTGTTCTATGTAAAAGAAAAACATATGCCAGAATACCACCAACTATCCAAGTGCTGGTTTGCATGCTGGCTTCCTAATAAAACACTACCAAATGTCCTCCCTCTGTCTTTGAAATTTCAAGCCGCGCTATCCGCTCTTTGTGTTGTATTCCTTTTTATAATGTCTGTCCCGGCTGTTTCCATGGCAAGGTAAACATGCCTAAACATAGGACATAAAATACTTCTTTAGTATCTGGGAATCAAGTCTAAACTCATATTATTCATATTCATGTTTTGTGTCATTGCAGATGCACTGTCATATGATATGAACTCATCGTAAATATTGTTTCTCTCAACGCAACAAAATGACTTAAATATGGAAAGCCGTGACTGTCGTAAAGGCATTAAGCTATAATTCATAAAAACATGATAAATCTGAAATATTGAAAAGCAAAATGGTGATTTTTTAAAAATTGTTTGATTTTTTAAATCATGTAAATTACATGTACATACCCTATAAGTAAGACGGCTTTGCTAAATAAGCAAGAACAATTCAGTTTAATAGTAGTAAGTATTTTCGGTAAATTCCGGATATAACAAACTTTCGGATACAAGGAACACATATTCTACGCCTGATGTTTTTTTCTAATGGGTCTGGTATAATGCACTACCCCTTGATTTCAACTTTCACTGTATCTAATTTGAACGAATTTCCTTTATTACTTTAACAGTAATAGTTCTTAGACACTTCAATTCCCCAAAACGTTATGGAAGCTGACGACAAATTTTTACAGTCCACAAACATTTTGCTCAAGCTTCGTACATATAAGACAGTCATGGCTTTCCATACTAAATTACTGCATGTGTTGCTTTACTATATTTTGTTGCAGAGAGACGTGTTAAAGCTGTAAACAAATCGTCACATGCATAATTTAGTCATTAACCATGTAATACAGTCACAGTGTACACATTCATTTGTAAACATCTAATTTAAATATTAAAAATATCAGTTTGTTTGTGATAGAGATGTATTGTACAATGTAATAAAAGACAACCGGGTAGTAAGTTGCCTACAAGTTCGGATTTCATGACAGTGACGCATCGGAGAGGTCCATTATTATTGTGCAAATTAATTATGTTGCCATTAAATCTGTTCTTGCACGCATGGGCTACCTTTTACGCAATTGTTATAAACTTTCATAACTGTACGCATTTTACCTGTAACATTATCCTAAATTAACTTGTAAGTATGTATGGATTCCGTGCATGTGAGATGTAGAGTTATATCAACTGCAGGTCTAATTCGAAAGAATGTAACTAATATATTTAAGGAGACCTTCAGGAGAAAAGAAGAGAAAGTTATATATATTTCCCCTTTTTTAAGCATTTTCTGCCTTATGAAATTTTCCGCGGACACCATTGAGATGCATATTAGTTCGGTGTTGATGTGAATGACTCTGGAGAAAGATGGGTGTTTATTTTCTAAAACAAGTGTAGTCATTTAGTGGTCCCCGGCCGTAACATCCGGGGACCTGTGTAATTAACACGGTCATGCGGCGCACTTCGACCACGACGCTCAACCAGACAACATTGATTTCCATTGACTTATTGATATCATTATTATTATCGCCTGTTGCTATTATATATTGTATTTAAGTATTGTGCCACGGCAGTAGACACATGTTAATACTACAATGGTGTCAGAAGTGGGATAAGGAAGTAGCCTGTGTTTGGAGTACAGTCAGTCTGTTATTTGATACTCCAGTGTGGGGTGTACAGCTTCACCAACTTTAAATAACCTTTTTTTGTATTGAAGCAGTGTGTGCAATATATAACACTGGTGTAGTATTTTACATGTGTCTACTGCCGTGGCACAATCCTTAAATGCAATAAACACCAGACTATATTGACGTCCATTGACTTTTTGATATTATTATTATTATTACCTGTTGATATTGTAAATTTTATTTAAGGATTGTGCCACGGTAGTAGACACCTGTTAAATACTACAATGGTGTCAACGTGACCCGATTCCACGCTAGGAGACCTAATTTTTAAGAATTGGGTGGAGAACTGCTTCACACGTGGTTGCGAAGCGCGGCCATATTTGATTGTCCCGGCCGTCCCTTTGACTTCTCAAGTTTTCTTGAGCCATATAAATATCGGCTTGAGATATTATTAATAGGCTTTGCAAAGAGCCTGTTTTGCTTAGGATATTCAATTTATCCATAGACTTCATTTTAAGATTAAATCTCTGTTCGGCAGGTTTTCGCATGTCGGATCTCTGCTGCTTAAATGCTGGTCAGATTTGGTTTTAGAAGCGCCGCCTATTGACTGCCCTGTTTAATTTTTAGGGTTTTTTTATTGAAAATTGGGGATTATAATTTAGGGGTTTTCGACTTATTTTTAGGTTTCCGGGACTTTGCATCCGTTTCGGATTTTGTCGAACCTGAAGTCGCTTGTTGAAGTAAAAAAATACCAGGAAGTAATATTGTGTAAACAAATAAATTTCAGATAAATAACTGACAGTACCTGGCAGAGAAGGGCCTTCTTGTTTGCTTGGTACCATTTCCCTCTCCCATCTGTTTCAGATATTTAAGTGTTTAGTGATTTTTAGGTTTGTGTAATTTTATTTAATAAAATATCTGAGAATGTTCTATGTTTCTATATTATGTCCTGTTGAATGTATTAAAGTGCTAGAGAAATGACTGAAAACTGCTAAAACATTGGAGTAACCATGGGTATTCGTCCCGTGAAGGATTTGATTCGCATCAATTTAATTGAAATTGAGCAAATCCGGGGTATGATTCTGGGTTTTGGGGCCAAGCGGATCAAGCAACTTGAGGCTTTTAGGAGGGAATTTGGCAACATCACCCCTGCTGCATTTTACAGAATGCGGGGTTTGCAAAACAAAACAACAGTGACGAACCAAATATCCTTTTTGAGAAACCCTACGCTCCCATATCACTCGCATGACCCCGCTTGGTTAGACTCTGATGAAGAGGACTGTAAGGAGGTAGACTAGTCCCCTCCATTGTCACCAGGACAATGTGAACTGGAGCAGCCCGGGGGGTTTAGACATCTTTATTGATGATAATGATCGCCTAACTTCCTTTCAAACCCCGGGGCTGCTTTCAGTGGATTGGTGTGGTCCACCGGCCCCGGTGGTTAATTCGAACAATAAACCGGTCGATTTGAGACACTGGGGAGATGAAGATACCCCGACCCCTGAGAATGATTTGACACCCCTGAAGCATAAGGTTTATGCAGCGGCTGATAAACATTCTTGTTGCACTGACCATGTTGAGGGGCCAGCACAACTGTAGGTGTCGGCCCTGGTAGATCGGAACGGGGCAGTGTAATTGTACCCCAATGTAAGGTCTTCGATATTGAAATGCATATTCATTGCCAGCCCCCGCTGTCTATTGAGGGGGGCTTTAGGGGTGTATCCCCCTGACAAATTACGATCGAGGCGTGCTCCCCCTGATCAATACTAAAAGGGTCCGAGGTGTAACTTCCCTGACTACTGCGGGCTGAAATATGCCCCCTCTTATCAGTGGGATTTGAAATGTAACCCCCGGGCATTGCAGTGTCTGATGTTCGGCAGGTTGATCCCCTTGGTACCTCTCTACAGGGGTCTGCTCGAATGGCGGGTGATAATAGGAGGAAGCATGGCCTTGTCCAAATTGGTCAGGGGGTTACATTTCAAATCCCATTGATAAGAGGGGGCATATTTCAGCCCGCAGTAGTCAGGGGAGTTACACCTCGGACCCTTTCAGTATTGATCAGGGGGAGCACGCCTCGATCGTAATTTGTCAGGGGGATACACCCCTAAAGCCCCCCTCAATAGACAGCGGGGGCTGGCAATGGATATGCATTTCAATATCGAAGACCTTACATTGGGGTAACAGTTACACTGCCCCTTTCCGATCCACCAGGGCCGACACCTACAGTTCATAAACAGACCCCAAAAGGTTACACGGGTAAGCCAGGGGTATCACCCCAGACACAACAGTCAAGCCCTATGCATTCTACTTCGTTTGACTCGCGGAAAATATATTGGGGACGTTGCGTTGAGGTTGCAAAGGGTGTTAGTTTACCTGAAGCACTGCGGTTTGATGGCGAGTCAAATTGGCAGTCTTTTCGTCAAAGATTTTAGAGCTACGCTCAAAGGTATGGGTTGGACGAGCAGAGGTGCAAGGAGCATCTCTGTTGGTATCTGGTAGGCAAGGCGAGGGAGTATTTCGTTACTATAATTAGATCCCGTCAGGCGCTGTTGAGCTCTGTAGAGATGATTGATGATCTACCCGTACGGGATGGGGGCACAATCCAAGTTCCGTTGAACCAACCATTGCCTGATTTTAGCCAGGGGGTGCTACAGCAAGCTGATTCCCCTGGGACCAAGATATTACAAGGGTCAGTTTCAGTAACACATTACCCATCTAAGGGAAATCACAGGGTCATACCAGGCTGTAATCGGGATGGAAGCGTCATTGACATCTGGGCATATACAAATCAGGGCACAAAGTTCAGAAAGGGGAGCAGGTGCTGATGGTTGTCAGGAGGACACCGAAGCTCCTATTAATGAGGGGGAGTACACCTCATCCCCTATTGATGAAGGGGGGGTACACCCCAGCTCCTGTTTATCAGAAGGCCTCTATTTGTAAGAGGGAGTGTGCCCCAGCCCCTATTTATCAGGGGGAGCACACCCAAGCTCCTATTATTCAGGGGAAGCACAACCCAGCTCCAGTTGAGTGCACCCAAGCCCATATTTGTCAGGAAGATACCAAAGCTGAGTGCGCCCCAGTCCATATTCATCAGGGGGAGCACGTCTCAGCTCCCAATAATCAGGAGGAGTGTTGATGAAGCATATATAAAACGTAGAATGTCAGCTGTCCAACGATATATGACTGGTTATGTAGATTATTGACGTATAGGGTAGACGGTTTGAATTGATATTACCCGAACTGTTGGCGAGGGTTTATATAACTTTGAGACCGTATAGCCCGTCAATAATCTATACAGCAAATTTATTATACCGCAGATTTCTTTTGAAAAAAAAAACACCATTATATTAATACATAAATGTATTTGTTGAAATTTTGCTGCTATGATAAATTGATACAGTACCCTTCGGAGCCCCAACGCCCTTTTCCTTCATACCCGGTAAGATTCCCTATTGGTCTCGACGTCACGTAGTCAGCCGATGTTAGATTGCTTCCTGTACTTTTCAATGATAAAAAGTATCTTACCACTTGTAGTATTTTCAACTCGAATACAGAGTACATATGCACTCTTTGAGTTTTTGTATAAATGCAGAAACACAGTAAATGAATTTGGTAAAACTGGTACAATTTCGTTGCTTCTACGTCATCATTTCTAGCAACGACTTCTGATCAGTGGATTGGACTAGCATGGCATAAATGTATACAATGTATTATTGAAACAGGAAGTAGTACATATTTATAGACACATAACATAAGACCATAGACATCATAGAAAAGGGTTTATCTTTGACCTTGAGGTATTCTATACTAGAGGCTGAATTTGTGTATGAATGTCCTGTTAGTAGCATACTTGCAGACAGACAATATAACTTCAAAATGATCGACTTGTACAAATCATTTGGCAGATTATTTCAATTTAAAATTCAAACCGCTGTAGGTTAAAACTTGGATGCTTTTTCGCTGGGAAACCTACTCTTAAAATTATCTGCGATATGAGTATTTTGCCTCGACAGTTTAAAATAAGCTGGTATATATTGGAAGGGTTAAATAAAGCAGGAAAAGAGGAGCTGTTGCGTTATAAGATTTGTTTTGTATATATGTGTATAAAAACATAAATGTAGAATAAGTTAAAGTACATGTATATAAACACACACGACAGATCAATTATTTTAATCATTGTTGATCCATACGACCATAGAGAAGACACCGATGCAGTTTATTGACTCTCCTTGTTTATATCAAAAGAAAAATGATTTATCGGTGAGATTAACTGCACAATTAAAAGTACCAAATTTAAACGTTTAGACTTTCTTTGATCCGAAGAAGAGAACTCATAGGAACTTGAACCCTATAACAGTTTAAACATATATTGTATAAGACAAACACATTTGAAATATATCTTTGCAAATGTTTGTTTGATATCAAGTGGCGGTTGCCGAGATCTATTACATTACATGCAGAGAAAACCAAATAAATGTTGCAAAGTTTTGATAGGATTATCGAATGCAGCGTAACATAAAGCCCTTAAAAAGAAATATTGTTTTGCACTGAATGAAAGCACTCACACGTATCAATGTTACAAGGAACAATTATCGTAAACACTGAACAAGCAAAGACATTTATGTTCAATATATTAAATATACTGGTTTGGTGATTGTTGTTAACCATTGAAGAGAATATTAATAATTTCGAACTTTTTTGTCTTAACTTGGTTCATAATCAAAGATACATATACAATGGACCCAGACTAGTCTTTCAAGCCTACAAAATCTAGGTCAAACCTAATCAAAGTGTAGCACATCAATTATTAAAATAGTACGAAAGAAATGTAAAGAATTATATATCACTTTTTCTAACTGTCTTTATTGTTTTTTAGATATGAAGCACCTCTGCACCGATTTAAGTTTTCTAAGTGTAACGGAAACGTACCAACTGAAGTTGGTCATACAACGATGATAAAAATAAACCATACGATACTGATACGGAAACTGGACTGGGCGATATATAATTATATAAATCATTATTATTAGTTTAAAGTATTAGAGTTTAGGCGGGAATCATTCAATGTTTTGGTTCTGCGCATATAAGTTTGTACAATTATGTTGCATGCATATACAATGTTATTTGGCAAAATGAAACTTTTACCATTTTGAACGGATAACTATTCCTTCCAAAAATAAAGTGTCTGACAAACCGACGTACATCAATAATAAACCCAAATATGAGTCTTGATATTGCGCCCGGAAAATTTCATAAGGCATGAAAGCTTTAAGAAAGGAAAACATTTATATATTTCCATCCTATTTTTTCAGAAGGACTCAATCAATATATTAGTTACATTTTCTTTCGAATTAGGCCTTGTGTTGACAGTACTCGACATCACACATGCATGGAATCCTTACTTACTTTCCTCATTGATTACAAGTTTATTTACGATAATTGACGTGATAGATACATGTAGATGTGTACACAGAAGTTTAAAACCTTTGCTCAAAAAGGTAGCTCGTACGTGCAAGAAAACATCTAATTCTATAATTGTCCGAGGAATTTACACAACAATGCCCGACTCCTCCGATGCGCATATGTCACATTATCTTAACTTGCAGGCAACTATCTACTATGATTTTATTTTTAATTTCAACTGCACCACGGACGAACTGATGTAGAATCTTGTGTAATTTTAATAGAAATACTAGGAATTGGACTGTATTGCATGGCATCTGACTATATTGTGATGTGATGATTTGTTTAACACGTGTCTCTGCAACAAGTCATGGTATAACAACACATGCAGTAAATTAATATGGAAAGCAACAACTGGCTTATATGTTCGAGGGCTTAGCAAAAAGGTCGTGGAATTTTACTATAACTTTAGTTATTTGAAAAATTAGATATATAGACCTGCTTCGTATCTATATCTAATCTACCGTTTAGTTTAACATTCAGATTATAATTAGTTTTTGTTTTATAAGATTATAAACTGCAAATGCAGTAATTTAATATAGAATGGGCATGTGATACATAAATCCGTTCTCTACACGCGAACACGACAATTCTGATGAATGCATAAGAGGTGCAAATAGAAAATATACACTACAGTAAAGTACCTATATTAAGATTATCATTAAGACCATTAAATGTCGTCTTATCACTAAGTCGGTCTTAATATCAAGACATTTTTTCTGTGAAATTGACAAATTTGTACTGCAATCTTTGATCTTTATATCAAAGGCGGTCTTATTATCGGTTGGTCTTAATAGCGGAGATTTACTGTATAAAGGTTACAACTTTATACATGTTAATCGATTCATGCTTTAAAAATGTATTATAAAAGTAGATTAGCTGTATATGCTAAATTCCATTAAAATGTAATGTTTAATTATAGAGCAACTATAATCAACATGATATTTATATAAAAATAAGGCAATTTCATGTTGTTTACATTATTATGATGTATGTACTGGATTCTATTTAACTGCATTGTTCTTGCTTATTTAGCAGTTGCGTCCTTCTTGTAGGGCATGCAATCAAAATGATATTGATATAGCAATGTCATCTTGTTTACATACAATGTAAAGGATACCGCGAGGGGGAAAATAAACGATAACATTTCTATAGACACGTATCTAATTTGCCCCTGTATATTGTTGCAACGACCTCATACTACATTTACAGTCAGTTAGCGATAAAACTGGATTTAATACCAAGTAAGTTTATATTTGGTATATCTGATTAAAAAGAATACATCAACTCTGCACAAAATAAGATATCTTAATAGAAAATGTTTTCATATATTTTGTATATAACAAATTGACATCATAATTATGTGCATTATGTATCCAGTAAATAAAAGTGCCAGTGTTTGAGTACATGACACTGTGAACGCTATACATTTTAGAGAGCCATAATTCATTCAATTGCATCGTCATTTCTTTCAACAGAAAATAACTCTACAATTAACTAAAATGTGCAATTATTTCATAAAAAAAGAAGTGTCTCTCGTTTTTCTGTTTTCATTTGTCATCATTATTGAATTAGTCCTCAAAATAATATTTTTAATGACTGTATTTATCATGCATGAAAGGTAAGTATCACATTTTTTATATCTGCAAATGATCAATGGGATGCTTGATTTTACTCCACCGTTTGTATTTTACAAGTATTGGCCAAAATCTATATAGAACAGTAAAGTTAACTTCCTACATTGTTGAAAAATTTGATTTTGATTGTTAGAGTCGGTATAGGCTATTTATAAAAATGTATAAAATTTAAGAAAACCACATTGACGTTTTTAAAATAGTTTAGATTTATCATGATGTTTAATCGCTTAATGACTATAAGACAGTCATGGCTTTCCATAGTTAAGTCTTTTCTTTGCGTCGGGAGAAACAATATTTACGATGAGTTCATCTACAATAAACAAAAATTGGAACATGAATAAAACGAGTTTAAACTTGATTTTTCAGGTACTGGATAGGTCGTTCATGTCCTATGTTTAGGCATGTTTACCTTGCTATAGAAACAGCCGGGACAGACATTATAAAAAGGAATGCAGCACGAACAGCGGAGAAAGCGACTGGAAACTTCGAAGACAGAAGGAATATATTTGGGAGATTTTTTCTAGCAAGCAAACATGAAATCTATAACCTGGAATTTTGGTGGTATCCTGGCATTACTTTGTCTTTTGCACAGAACAGGTGAGTGGCTTGTTTTACTTTTATTTCGGAATGAATTCAGAAATTGAACTCAGTCTGATAAATGTAGATCTATGATAAATGTAGATCTCTGATATATTTGAGATTCAACAGTTTCCACTTAAAAATATTTCGAGAATCTTTAATATTTGCAAGCAAACAATTTTTAATTTCCTTTGAAATTCATATATTATAAAATATACATTTGTTGAAAGAATCGTCACCAAACTCAAAGTTTCAGCTGAAATCATAGCAATTACTGGTTAAGTAGCAATATATGACGCTGTACTTCAGTTAAACTTTGATTTACATTTTATTTTACAATTTATGGGTGGATAGTGTTTTGCCTGTGAAATGTAAGTAAATGTGTTGTTTGCTTAGACATATTTATAGTGCGACTCAAAACGAAAAAGGTAGATAAAACGAAAGAATAAAATAAATGAAAACATTTAAAACAAACACCCGCAAGATCTTACATGTATATAAATAAGGTTTGATTCTTCGTTCAGCTCTTATGTATTATTAGGTTTATTTGTTCGTTATTCGATCGGATATTAACTTTAATTGTTGAAGGGGAGCAAAGTCGAAAATTTACTCACAGAATAGCAAAGTAATATAGATTATTATAAGACGTCACAGATGTACAGGTTAATCATGATTAGCTCTGGTCGCAAAGGTAGAATAGCCCTAGAAATATTTACGGGTGGTTTATCGAGTCACCAACGTTAAATAAAGAATGTTATAATTATATTACATGTATTATATAGAGGATAATTGTTGGTTTCGGTGTAAGATCACGTTATAATTTCACCGAGTGGGCACCAAAAGTGATATTTTCACGAGTGGCGCAGCCACGAGTGAAAATAACTACTTTTGGTGTTCACGAGTGAAATTAACGTGAAATTACACCGATACCAACAATTTTTCTGTTTATTTTATGGTTAAAACTCTATTTTTATTGAGTTTATTTCTACAAAACATCGAAAATCGCGGGAAACGTCATCAGAAAACATAGAACAAATGACGTCATTTAAACGACGTCATCGTCGCATGGTCTCCAGCATTAATAACGCTCGGTATACTTTTTGACGTAAATCCGGGCTAAAGATTGCAAAAACAGTGAAAAATAAAAATGGTAATCCACTGTTTCAAAACTGTGGATTATCACTTTTATTTCACTGAGAAAACTCTATAATTCACTGGAAAACATAAAATAAAAATTACTCATTGAAATATATAGGGTAAACATCTTCTACCCGAAACTACTCAGTGATCAGCATGGTATTAAAATTAGCCTTGCTTAGATTTATAAATTAAGAAATTAATACATATGAATCTGTATGCCATTAAAAATTTTCATTTCATCGAATATAGTCAAGACCGCTTGTGTCATACTTTTGTCAAAATTGTTAATAGGTTTAGTTTCATTTCTATTTGTTAATTAGAGAAATAAGACAGTAGCGGTAACTTCTTACATTAAGGCATGCCCTACGTTAAACGTGTGTAATTGATCGTACTTCACGGAATTTTAAAGGGCTAACATTATTTTCAAAGAATGTCATAAAAGAAATGTACTTTGTAACAAAAAATTGAAATATCAAGAAAGGGTTTTCTTAGATGTCAGTTTGGCACTTATCATTCCGCAGTCAAATAATCTAGCTAATATGTTTTACTGTCCGCTTCAGATTGCATTCACTCAATGTTTTTGTTACCTATAAATTTAAACGGCATTTAATTATGACGATAGATGGCAATGTCCCCAATGCTACATCATAATGAAGTCTTAAAATATTTCAATATAAGAAACATTAGCACGACTGAAAAAATTACAAAAACAGCTTAAATACCCTGAATTGATACAGTACCGGTGATTGTTACAGAAAACCCGCTTACTTATATTATATGTGTGTTTGTTTTGTGTCTAAATTATATGAAGGGTTGCCTTTATACAATTAAATACATGTACATGTAGTTAATATTGAAGCTGCACTGTGTGTCTTGGGTTTTAAGCCAGAAAAAGGCTTTTTCCTTCAACGGCGTTGTTTGGTGGAATAACATTCCCCAGAATTTGAGAAATATTATTTCTTCTTTTAAGTTCAAACATGTCATAAAAATCCCCCGAGAAGCCCTATTTTATATTTTACTTTTTAATTTAAGTCATGTTGATGGTTTTTAAGTTTTGTGGGATATAACACTGTGATTTTCATACAGGCTTATAGGTTGCAATAATATAATGTTATTAATCAAGTGATTTCATATTGGCCTTGTTATTTGTCCGAGGGTGGTCGTATTGGCCCAAGGCCGAAAGCCGAGGGCCAATACGACTGCCCGAGGACAAATAACAAGGCCAATATGAAATCACTTGATTAATGATAATTTTATTATTCAACTTTACAATATTGGCTAAATAAACAAGAATATAAAGAGAATCTAACATGTTCATGGGTTGTGGATAAGGAAATCCCACCCAAGGGTTGAGATACGTCACAAAAATGAGGCCCTGTCGAGTTTTTTTGACGTATCTCAACCCGAGGGTGAGATTTCCTTATCAACAACTCAATGGACATGGTAGATTTATTTTCTCACCGTTTGAATCGCATTTTCACACAAGTAAGAAGAAATAAATATACAGGAGAGGGATGAAAAAATGAAAATCAACTTTTTTCTCGAATTTTACTTCAAAACTGTTATGGATGGATAGAAAATGATCTAACTAAGAAAATGAATACCCGTAACCCTAAGTTTATTTCAAAAATAAAACATTTACAGTCATTTCTCGATATCAGCATGAGTCTTAAAACAAAATGGCGTCGTTTAAAAATCTAACGGAAGTGACTTCTCCGTATTGGCCCTCTCTTTTAAACCAATCAGAATGCTTGAATTCCATATTGGCCCTGCTTTTCTCGTATTGGCCCTGCTTTTCTCATATTGGCTCAGTTATGCTTTGTACTAGCTCTACCTGTTTCATAGCATGTGTGCAATTGATCTAATACAGAGTGTTATATTGTAAAGTTGAATAATAATACTTAATATTGAGATATCAGTACTAGTAATTAAGGTAACAATCTGTGATACATTTGAATCTGATTAATCTCTTCGTGTAATGTGCTCTACGGTCATGATAAATTTATTAAGTAATATAGCACATACCTGCCTGTTAGCTCGCTCGCCCGCCCTCCGCCCCCGCCCGTCTGTCCGTCCGTCCGTCCGTCCGTCTGTCTGTCTGTCTAATCTATCTATGTCTGCTGCCATTTTTCATTGTTGAAGGAGTCGTTCTTTTGGCTGTAGTAGAGGGATATGTTTGATTGTTAAGGAACTTTGTTTGTATATGTTTGTACATTGCGTACGGCAAGATGGATGTCCATGTGATTGATTTGTAGGAAAATTAATCATAGAAAACTATCTTTTAACATGTTCATGTAGATGCCACGATCACCAGTTGGTCTACACCGGAAATAGCTGGGAATAAAGACGGAACAGGGA
Source organism: Saxidomus purpurata (assembly GCA_022818135.1). Lineage (NCBI taxonomy): Eukaryota > Metazoa > Mollusca > Bivalvia > Venerida > Veneridae > Saxidomus > Saxidomus purpurata. The sequence goes on along the minus strand of JAFMSR010000009.1, from coordinate 34,082,246 downwards.
CGCTTACCATTCCAGACACTCAAGCAACGTCCACAACAATTAAAACATACGTGGCCACGAGCGATGCCGGTGGTACCATCACTTACACATTGAAGACCGCAGTTGCTCCGTTTACATTGTCTGTCAGCGGGGAGCTTTCAATCACTGCCAACCTTGACGCTGAAAAAGCTACAACTTATACATTAGAAATTCAGTAAGTAACTATCGTAATTTTACAATGAGTTCAACACGAGGATCTATTATTGTTACATTTCCGCATTTATTTTAACTACAATTATGTTTTATTATTAGGAAAGTATATTAACTTAGCAATTACCGTTGACAATACATCACTGAATCCCAAAATACCGTAGAACAATATCCAATAAATACAATAACAGATAGCCATTAATATATCTTAACGTTTCAGAGCTGCAGATGCAACACCTACGACAGGTGTTGCAACTATCAAGGTTACTGTAACCGATAGAGATGTAGCTCCAGCGTTTAATAAGACCTCTTTCACACAGTGCATTGCAGACAAATCTGCTGAAGGTAAGAAAGTTTAAAGTTCTCTCAGGTGAATCTACTTACATTTCACTTATACATATATCATAATTATGTAATCTATTTAGCATGGTATCTGTAATTTAAAATGCAATTAAGGCAACATACTACACAAATGTCAAACAAATGGAATAATCAGTTACATGAAGACAGTAATGTATACTGTAAATTGGGTAGTATTCGCGATGTTTAAATGTTCGTTACTTTTGCGAATTCCTCACTTCGTTAATTTAAAAATATCGCGAAAAATTTATTTCACATAGATTAACTATAATGATTAGAGAATTCGCAAATAAGTCTGTTTGCTCACGAATCGCGAAATTTCCGTCACGCTAAAATGACTCAATTTACAGTATTGTGACACATACATGTACAGTGCCATGAAATTATCTAGTAAATAAATCTTCTGGAACGGACAAAAATTTCTGTATCTCAATATCGGTTTCCATTTTTCAAGCAATTCCGATGTATGCGAATAATTTTAAAAAGTGCATATATGGTTAATATTATTTCTGAATGTACACATGACTATAAGACTTTACTCTTGAGCAACTGAAAGTTATTTTAGCGCAGTACTTATTCAATGGTAAAGGCTTTGATTCCTGTATAGTTACCTTTGTTCACTTTCTATGTCTATTTTCAGATACATCGTTGATAATCGTCCTCGCAACAGATAAAGATCCGGGTGAAACGATCAAATACTCTATAGATGCAGGTAAATATTAATATGAGCAAAGAATATATAAATATATGCTAAAATATATACCCCACGCTCAAAAAAGCAGCCCTTTTTCCCGTCGCATGAAGGAATTTTGAGAGAATGACCTTCGACCCCTACATGTGATATTGACCTTGAGTCGGTAGCAGTTGGCACATTGGTTCTACACAGTCTCGATGAGATTAATATCTGATAAACGTTTCTTCAAAATCCTCCAAAGAAGATGCAGTCTCATGACATTTGACATTTGAACAAAAGTGTGACCTTGACCTCGACCCGACGCTGTTGGAACATAGGTTCTGCACATTATATCAATGTGAAGAAAATTTAACATAAATTATATCCAGGCATTAAGGAGATACGATGTGGACATAAAATGCCAAATTCCAATTTTCATAATGTTCTGACCTTTGCCTTTGGTAAGTGAAGCTGCAACTTGTGTTCCGTACGTCGTCTCTATGAAGAACAGTAGACCCTGATATATATGAAAATACTTTATATTGATACTGACATGGAATTAGGCACGAACAAATTAGGTGCATTTGAACATGCCTTAAACTCTGAACAACATCGCTCATGCATGTTTCTTGAGTCATACATTTTACAATTGCCGCTATGCACTTTAATTCACTTAAGTATTCCTAAATATCAGGTAAAAGTTTTTTTACAGGTACGGTTTCTTATATCGTAACAATATGCGCAATGATTTTTTACTTCCAGCTGGTAACATAAACACCGACTTTAAAATTGATGTCTCGACAGGCGCAATTACAGTAAACACGGGGAAAACGCTCAACATG
>JAFMSR010000009.1:34056676-34079682 GCA_022818135.1 Saxidomus purpurata | reverse complement strand
TTCTAAAATATTGAAAAAGTGGTTTATTTTAAGCATCGTTGTATGACCATCTTCAGTTGGTAACTTAAATCCCTCCACGGGTGCTTTTTTTTTGTTATAAACCGAGTTTATACAAAACAACATCGAAATTATTAATTTAGGGACAATCGCCCAACCAGTACTTATTGCTTTGATGTTTATTTTATTGCACATAAATTTCTCTGTTTGTTCATTGTCGTAACATTGACACGTGTGAGTACTTTCTTTCAGTGCGAAACAATATGTCTTTTTAAGGGTTTGATCATACGCAGCACTCGATCGTCTTTTCAAACCTTGTGCAATATACATTTGGTTTTCTCAGCGTGTATGCAAAAGATCTCGGCAACCGCCACTTGATATAAAACAAACATTCTCGAAGATTTTTTTCAAATGTGATTACGTAATGTCCTGTATGTTTAAACCGTTATAGGGTTCACGTTCCTATAACTCATTGTCTTCAGAAAAACACTTTAAACGTTTAAAGTTGATACTTTTAATTGCGCAGTTAACATGGTCATCCTATCATTTTCCTTTTGATGTAAACAGGTAGTCAAAAGTCAATAACATGAATCGGTATGTAGTTTGAGAACTCTTCTCTGTGACCTTATGGATCAACAATGATTCTAATTATTGATCTGTCGTCATCCAGTTAAAGCCAGCGGAGTATTATAAATATGATTTAAGAAACTATCCCGATATAAATGTACTATGTCTTATTCTGCATTTATTTTTTTATACAGAAATATACTAAAGAAAACTTCTAACGCAACACCTGCCCTTTTCCTTTTTTTTAATCATCAACCCTTCCAATTTCTGCAAGCTTAATGTTAGCTATCGAGGAATTAACGGTAGATCTATCATGCCTTGCATTTATAATGACATGGATTTAAAAAACAAATTCATATCTCAATAAACTATCTTATTTCTATGGCGGTTTAGATTTACAATAAATGTATCTGCAATATGATTTGTACATTGTACCACTCAATCCCATCTGAAGTTTTTTCGTCTTTATGCCAGTATGCTGCTGACCGGTATAAATACCACCAGGTCATGTATTGTCTACGTTCTATTTAACAAGAGCTGTTTGTAAAAGACATATGCCCCCTTTGATGCAATCAGTAATCTGGAAAAAGGTCGAACTATGCAAGGACCGTTTTAAATGTAAAAGTCATTGTGGAATTGGCATAAAACTGAATAACCTGAAAATGATTAGGATTCATCCACTGGTTATGAAAACTCAAGTTAGAAAAACAATTGTATGTATTTTTTCATATGGCCTTAAAAGAAAATTTCAAACGCGCCTCAATAAAATACATTTCAAATGGCCTTAACAAAAGTCCAGAGGAACTTTTGACGTTACGTCACGTCACTGCAAACAAATGCAACTGCTTATGTTAAAACGGATTTTAAAGCATGGAATGAAAATATCTTACTTACAAACATAACATAAGTTCCTAGTCGTGTTCGTCTATACTGATCCAACAAATGACATTGTACATTGTACCAAAACAAGAATTTTCATAAAGATGCACCAAAACACAAGAGACAATCTGGCAGACGGACGAACATACTATATGGTGAGTAAACGTTTTGTTTTTACTTCTTGCTAAGTTATAATGTATCAGAAAGCGAAGTAAATGTAGTGTTTACATTTGCAAGGCTGTTTAAACCAACAGTCCGCAATATTAATCGTGATTTGTCTGGTTCCAACTCCGTAACGTAGACGGCTGCAGATGTTTACTGCCAGTTCTTTACTCAGAATGATTTAAACAAGAACTGTTTGTAAAACACGTATACCCCCTGATGCAAAAGTCGAACTATGCAAGGAACATTTTTGAAAGTAAACGTCACTGTGAAATTCGCATGATACATAATAACCTAAAAATGAACAGTTGTCATGCACCGGTAATGACAAATCAAATTTGAAAAAAAATGTATGATTTTATTTAATATGCCCTTAAAATGATTCAAACGCGCCTCAAATAAATGAATTCAAATGACCAGTATGTTTTTGTTTTCGGACTTTATTAAAAATACGAGTGCAAGTGACCTTGATCTTTGACCTTCTGATCTCAAAATCGAAAGTTGTCTTCTGCTGATCATGACTAACCTCCACATCAAGTTCTAGGATGCTAAGCCGACCCGGAAACCATTTAATTATCCCGGGTCACTGTGACATTTAACCTACTGACCTCAAAATGAACAAGGCTCATTTGCTAATCATGACCAACCTCCACATCAATTTTCAAAATGCAAGACCCACGCGTTCTCTAAATATCGTCCGGAAACCATTCTACAACTCAGGTTCACTGTGAACTTGACCTTTGACCGCTACTTACCTAAACATCAATAGGGATCATTTACTAGTCATGACAGATCTACACATCAAGTTCCAAGATCGTACGCCCAAATGTTCTCGCGTTGTCGTCCAGACACTGTTTTACTTTTCCGCTGTAACCTTGGTCTACTGACCTCAAACTCTATATGGGTCCTCTACTGGTCATGACCAACCTCCATTCCAAGTTTCAAGATCATATACCAACGTGTTCTCAACTTATCGTCCGGAAACTGTTCTACAATTCCGGGTCACTATGATATTAACCTTTGACCTACTGATCTAAAATTCTACAAGGATCATTTGCTGTTCATAACTGACCTCCACATCAAGTTTCAAGATCCTGGGCCCAAGCATTTTTGAGATATCATCCGGAAACCAGTTGGTAGACGGAAGAACCAAACGACATCTACAAACCAACATACCGGGGCATCAAATAATTATTCCGTCATAATTTGGTCAATGGACAATTATGTCTCTTAATTAAAGAACAGAATGTTACAGTTACAGAAATGTTTCAATTGAGATTTTATAGTATATACTGCCATCGTACATATTCATATCAAATGATAGGTATAACGAAATATGTTGCCCTTTTATATCACGAGCGAATACATTAAGGTAAATCAGATTTTAGCAAGGTTATGCAAATATTTGCGATAAAATTGATAGAAAGTTTAAGATGTTATAAATTTTGACTCGAAGACGTTTTTGGTACAAAAAACGATATTTGATATTATTTCGTGAACACAGGACACGTAAATAATAAGCCAACGCATCAGGGTTTTTGCTGATTTTTTTAATTTTGCAGCAACTATTATCAAGATCAATGTCCTTTGTCCCAAATTTAATTTAATCTCAGTATGTAGAATTTGATAAAACGATACTGCAAAAACAACTAAATTCAGTATGTAATTTCTATGAGGGAGAGTGCCACTTTTCGCCTTTAATCTGTTACTTGTTAAAACATATTTATTTGAAATAGCATACCAATATCCTTACATTCCACCAGGGTATATCTGTAATAGTTATATACATGTACATGATGGCTTTCATCTACAAAGATTCAAGAATATACAATAGCTTAACCGTTGTAATCTATTGTAGCTCCATCATGTAAAGTTTTTATCATTTTAAAATTATTACAGTACGGATATCTGATTTAAAAAACCAAACTGGTCTGCAAAATTCAACAATTTCGGAATATCAGATTTTATTACTAACTTTTCAAATTCGTATATTATGTTGTTATGTTATTTACAAAAGCAGCTCATTAATCTAAAATAAATAGTATGCCATATAACAAAATATACATTTCCTCAAGTTGTTTAGCACTCACAAGAAAATTAAGACTTTTTCTTATCCTAAATGTGCCACCGCCTTTTGCTGGCTTTAAGTTGTGAATTATTTTAATAACAGTGGTTTTGTACTCAGCACCTCGGTCTTAATTTTCTGCTTTTCAAATAACCTCATATGCCTGGTACGCGTGTATGAGATGAACTGAGGAGATGTCTAGTATTTAATCTGTCAGAAATATGTAATTGAAATATGAACACAGGCAGAAGTATAAAAGCAAGTAAACCATCTCTTCATATGTTTGATTAATATTATTTAAAATGGATATATGGAACGTTGAAATATTTTATTACGTATATTACAGAAAATATCAGAACAGATGTTGCACCGACAATACGAGGAGAACTTTAACTTCTTTCTGTACATTGGACAATAATATTTGCAAATGATATTTATATAAGGGAGCTTACTTGTACATTACTTTTGCAGAGTTTCTTACGTCGTTTATCTTTCTTGGTCTTTAGTTCTTGTTCTTCAATAACATTTGTCATGCCATCCCTACCACTGTGCAATGTAAAACATCATGCTGTCTTTCGTCGCAACCACATTGTTTCGTTTTATATTGCATCAACATGTAATAGATATTTTACTATTTATTTAAACAGAAAAGATGGTCTACAAAATATGATAAGTATCTGTTTCAACTAACAAACATGGTATTTAGTATAAATGTATGACTACTTTAACACTTTGAGATCTCTTTATCGTTTGATATAATATTTCGCGAAAGTCTTCCTTCATTTATAAAATTTATACCTTTACACTCGTATTCGATGGTTGAATAATGGCTGTATTGTTGACAGAATATTTATAGGTATATAATAAAAATGTATTCTGACTAGGCAAAATCCAAAATCCATTCACCCTGTCAACCATAGACCGGAAATCAATGAAACTTCATAGGAGTGATCGATACAAAGCGTATGTGTTAATGTCATTCGCATGTTGCGCTAAGATATATATTTACGTTGCGTCCCTTATTAGTTGTTATAAAACATAAAATACCATTTTAAACTGACTTCGACAAAAAAGTTTGAAGAATTCCAATACCCTTTTTTTTAAAAAAACCTTTTTCGGATTACATTGTTAAGCTAAACTTTATATTTTGCAGCCAGTTCAGCATACCTTTTAGTGATTTAACAAAGGATTTCACTAGAGATCTACTATCACAACTTTGCTCAAACTGTTGTACCAATACTCGTAATCATCGGCAACAGTGTTACCGGCTAGCAAAGCAGTCATTCTGCGAATCCTTTAATTTAAAAACGCATAATACAAATGCTGCAAGCCGATAACTGTGTATGCGCAAAGCGAGTGTCGACTCTACGGAATGACTTACAACCTAGAATAAGTTTTACTTAACTGAAAAGAGTAGACATAACCGGAGACTCGCTAGTGCTTCTTCATCAAGATTGACCTATTTTACTTTTATAGTAAGAATGATTAATGTAATTTCTAAGCATCAGCACAGTTTGCAAACTCGCAACATTCGAGCAGAACTGTTCTACTTTTTCAAATTTCTAAAAATATATGTTGACAACTTCGCTTCGAAAGTAACGCAGAACGCACATGCATTTGTTCCGTTTAAGCTTCGTCCGTGAATTATATATCACCATACTTGGTTTAAGTGTATGCAAACAATGTATTCACAATTTGCCCAACCGACCAGAACTGAACACTGTCATTGTGTAACTATCCCTCATCGGTATAATGTCTATGTGCATATAATCATGTCTAACGGAACGGTAAGTGAGACAAGTAATGATCATATACAGGGGGTAAGATTCACCATTTACGAAAGTAAGAAGTGACTGGGTACCTGCCGGATCAAATTAACGATAGTTGTATTCACTGTGATGCACGTAATTTGGTCAGTATGCAATTGTGTTTCTCCCTAGACGAGAATGCTTCATCCAATGTGCTGTGATCCTGTTCTTCAGCTTATTGCATCGATAATATGTCGTCAGAATTTCAGTTAATGTCATAACGCTGTCAATATATATTTAGAAATCATGGGAACACAATGTAGGTGTTACTTTGAAACGCTTTTTTGCCAGACAGCGCCTGGTAGTACAAATAGAAGCACGGCCCTCCAATACCGGTATGAACACTTTAAGCTGAGAGAATATTTTCTGTCTTCAATTTCAAGACAGATATAACGGACACCCTTTTGATCAAACCAACATTTGTGAGCAGCGGGCAGAGGAAGTGGTTGTATGCAGCCATAATAACAGTCGGGGAGAGACCCAGTGTGTTATTGTTGAATGTATGGAGATAACGCCATTCGCTAGACAAAAGTTTATATTGAAAACAAACACCAACTTTTTATATTTGTTTAATTTTCACAGCACACAATGACACAATGATATCGGTTCACATTCTAATAAGGATGAATTAAGAGATATTACAGTTCAAAGCGACCATCATAATTGTAACAAAGACATTTATCAATGATTAATACAACATTGTCACATTCATAACAATTAATACGAATCTGTGTAACAGTTTCATACACAATGAACATATAAGGATTATGTAAAAACCTAGTCAAAAATTGAAAATCTGTTCTTTCTGTTAGGTATATGTTTATTTATGTTTGCCAATAAGATAATTTTTCAGCAGAACTCATTTCTTACATGCTTCAAAGCTGTATCTACTGTTCAAAGCTTCTTTCTTCATTATAATTCAATAATATGGTCATTTAGAAAGGTAATGTAACTTTCATAGTACTATCTAGATATAAAATCAAACTAAACGTTTCTCCGCTGCAAAGTAATCAGAATGTACCTGTGTTTTAGTTTATTTTCTCTTTCATCAAAAATGTGAGAGTCATGTTAAGCTTTCTAATATACCGCCATGTTAAAGCTACATTCGTGCTTATTTTTCAAGTTTTAATTTCAGTAAAACCAATAGAAGCGCATGTTATAATGAGTAAAACATGATCGAAAACACATACATGTAATAAAATGTGAATATAAAAAGAAACGATCCAGACATCGATATACTAGTATCTCATCACTGGGTGCATCTCTTACCTAAACAGCAAAAGCTATACAACAACCACAAAACTATAATACAAAGTGCTAGAGGGAGTAGACATTAATTCCTCGGACTGCATATTATCACTTTGAATCTGACAAGCAATCTTTGAAATTATTTCCATGTTCAAAATTATAACACTATCTTCTGTAAATATTAGTATAATCGCGATCATACTCTTACGTTACGAAACTTTTGGTCACGTGGACGTTTCATTGCGGTAACATTGGATTGAACGTTCTACCATGATGTGATAGTCCTATATCTAACGGTGTATTTGCATTATTTTTGACCATTTATTATATTTATGTCTGTAGGTCTGGTGGTTGGTGGATGTTGCATTTGATTATATTTTGTTTTACATGTGTTTTTCCTTTTTTACATTGAATATGTTATATCTTAGCTGATGTTCAATGCCTTTCTCCATACCATATGACACAGATGTATACAAACATTTGGCTATGCTACATTTTTAACTTAAAACCGTTTAATCTGATTCAGTCTCTGAAATTTCTTGCTATCACATGATCAAATATTTACGATTGAGGAAAAGTCATCTCACCTAAAGCACTAACAGACAATGAATAGAATCTGATGTGTTTAACCTCTACTGTAAATTGGATAATTTTTGTGTGACAGAAATTGTCCCAATTCAGTATAATGTGGCCGAAAGTTTACAAAGTCAAAACAAGGGTCATGAGGATGGTCATGATGCTGACAACAGCAGCTGTTGCAGCGTTACATGTACCATCTGCCGTGACTTCAACAGATACCGTTGTTGATCCCGTTTGAACTGGAGATTCGTTGTCCGCAGCTTTCACAACAAGCGTGTAGGTTGCAGTTGTGGCCATGTTGAGCATTTTCCCCGTGTTAACTGTAATTGCGCCTGTCGAGGCATCGATTGTAAAGTCGGTGTTTGTGTTACCAGCTGGAAGTAAAAATGCATAGTGCATATTGTTACGATATAAGACACCGTACCTGTATAAAATGTGTTACCTGATATATAGAATATACTTAACTGAAAAATAGTGACAAGCGACAATTGCAAAAAGTATTTTTCAAGAAACATGCATTAGCAATGTTTTTCAGAGTTCAAAGCACGTTCATAATGCACCTAATTTGCTCGTGCCAATTTTTATGGCAGTATCAATATCAAGTAGTTTCCTATAAATCATAATCAACTGTTAACTTCATAGAGACGACGTTCTAGACACAAGTTGCAGCTTCACTATCCAAAGGCCAATGTCAGAACTATAGGAAAAGTTTGGAATCTGGCATTTTGTGTCCACTCCATACCTCTTTATTGTCTGGAAATTATTTGTGTCAAATTTTCATCACATTGATATTATGTGCAGAATCTATGTTCCAACTGCGTCGGATCAAGGTCAATATCACACTTTTGGGTCAAATGTCATGAAACTGCATCTTCTTTGTTTTGTTTTTTTTTATTTTCATCTCATCAATACCGTGTAGAACCAATATTCCAACTGCTACATACTAAAGGTCAATATGACATGTAGGGGTCGAAGGTCATTCTCTCAAAATTCCTTCATGAGGCAAGGGAAAAGGGCTGTATTTCAAACTACATTGTTTTGTTAACACTTTAAACCCTTCTGATACTGTCATTAGAATAATAGTATCTTTTCATCGTTTATTGTAACATGTCAGAGAACGTGCTTGGGTTTAGATCTATATTTTAAAGTATATTTATATATTCCTTGTTCATATCAAATTTACCTGCATCTATAGAGTGTGTGATCGTATCACCCGCATCTTGATCTGTGGCGAGGACGGTTATCAACGATGTACCTGAAAATTTGAATAACAAATAAACAAACATAACTATATAGGAAGCCGAGCTTTAAGTGTCCAGACTTTACCATATAACAGTACTGTGCTAACATAACTTTCAATTATCCAAGAGTAAGTCTTACAGGTGTACATTCAGGAAAATATATTACCCCTATATCTTTGTATATATATCGGAATTACTTGTAAATGGCAATCGATATTGAGAAACAGATATGTTTGTAAGTTCAGAAAAATTTATTTACTAGGTAATTTCTTGGCACTGTATGTGTCACAAAACTGTAAATTTGGTAATTTTATCGTGACGAAACTTTCGCGATTTTTGAGTAAACAGACTATCATGTATTCGCGAATTTTAAATTCGAGAAAGTAGAATAATCTAATAGTCAATGTGAAATGAATGTTTCGCGGGATTTTTTAATTAACGAAGGAAGGAATTCGCGAAAATAACGGACATCAAATAATCGCAAATACTACCGAATTTACCGTAAACAATACTGTCTTCTTGTACTGATATTTCCAATTGTTTGCCATTCGTGTAGTATGTTGCCTTAATTGCATCTTAAATTACAGATAATATCCTAAATAGATAACATAATTATGATATATGTATTCTTGAAATGTTAGTAGATTTATCCGAGAGAAATTAATACTTTCTGACCTGCAGCAGATTTGTCTGCAATGCACTGTGTGAAAGAGGTCTTACTAAACGATGGAGCTACATCTACATCGGTTACAGTAACCGTGATAGTTGCAACACCTGTCGATGCTGCATCTACAGCTCTGAAATGTTAAGATATTATATGTTAATGACTGTCTGTTATTCTATTCACTTCATATTGTTCTACTGTATTTGGACCTCACCTCAAGTTAACATTTTCGAGTCCCGGTTAATCTGGGATAGACAAATTTTAAAGGCCATGCTACAAGTATTGTACAAATTTACTTGCATTAACAACAATATTTGCGAAATATATCAGCTTGAGGTTAATGTTAAATTTAATAAGTATCGAGCAGGAAATAAAACATAATTGACATAACAAAACATCCTGTTCTTAATTCAATGCTAGTGGTAAATCTGTACATCTTTAAAATTTAATTCCTGAAATACGGAACGGATAATATAGTGAAGCGGTAAGAAAGACTGTTCTAAAATGTTTGCAATAAGAGAACTTTGAACCTACAATTAATGACCGGTTCTTCAAACTAGTTAACATAATAACACAATTGTTTACATCTGAAAATAATGTGCCTGTATTAAATTTTATTGAATTTACAATTAATGGTAGAACGTGACAAGTTTAGATAAATAGCGTCCATTGCACCGTGTCTTAGTTTTAGTTTATTTGAATACATTTATGAGTTTAGAAGAGAAAATTAAGTATCGATTTATTACTGCGTTTTACTGTTATTTATAAGAGCAAATATATGTATATTTTGTCCAGACTGCATGCATTTACAATAACAGCTTAAAATAAGTAATCATTTCGGCATAAGATAGGATGATGCCAAACTATATAATAATTGTTCTCTCGTGTACCTTTAAGGTAAACTAAGGTTACTTCAAACAAACATTATTTTTAGCTTCCTATCCCTCCTTTTACTTGCCGTAAAGTCGTCATAGTTACGCCAATAGCCTTAGTAACGGAATCTACAGTAAGCCGTACAGCTTTTGTACAATACCTGTAAATTCTGTTTAAAACAGACAACCTCTGAATTTTAAAAAGGTTACCCACGAGTTATGACTTTTTAAAATAAGACTCTCTGGTTTTTCATATGTCGGTGGTGCTAGGGGTGAAAATGGAAACGTCAAAATTCTTTAAATCCCGAGGCTGAATTTGTTATACAATATCATTTTACCACACATAATTTATGTAACACTTCAGTACAACATTATACTTAGTACTTACATAATAATATAACAATAGTGTAGCAAAAAATGCGGAAATGTACCAATAATAGATCCTCGTTTTGTATGTTTGAAACTCAATGTAAAATTACGATAGTACCTACTTACTGAATTTCTAATGTATGAGTTGTAGCTGTTTCAGCGTCAAGGTTGGCAGTGATAGAAAGCTCCCCTTTTGTAGACAAGGTGAACGGAGCAACTGTAGTCTTCAAGGTGTAAGTGATGCCACCGGTGGCATCGCTCGTGGCCACGTATGTTTCAATTGTTGTTGACGTTGCTTGAGTCTCCGGAATGGTAATCTTCCCTGTTCCGTCTTTTGTGGCTATTGTCGGGGTAGACCAACCGGTGATTGTTGCATCTGTAAGAACATATAAAGAATACTTTTGTCTTTCATTAATTTACCTACAAATCGGATGGACATCCATCTTTATGTGCGCAATGTATAAACAGATACTGTGTTACAGAAAGGTAGCTCCTAAATATAATCCAACACATACCCCTTCAACTATGAAAAAGGCAGCAGACAAGGTACTAGTACACATTGCAGCTTAAATAGTAACTAAACATATAAGTAGTGGGTTGAATCCGAGGTTGTCAACTTCCCGAAATAGTTGTACCTGAGGGTTAAACCGTTTTGCAGCATGCCAACCTCACTCTACCCCGGATTCCACCTAAGATGAATGTTAATGCATCCCGCTGAGTTACGTTTTAACATTAAAGTCGCGAGGCCTGTACATGAAATTGAAATAGAACAAGCTCAATAACTTATCTTAAGTCAGAGCATCAAGATCATAACTTTAAAGGACACGATTTAGAGGCAAACCTTCATCCGTCCTAAGTAGAACTAACATGTATTGAGTATTACACATGAGTAGTCATTGTGTCATCAAACAGGAAAGCATGATAACTGACTGTAAAAGGGTTTACCACCAAATAAGTGGTGGTTCTTTATTTTGCGGACTTTGGAAATAGCATCTCCCTAGCAATCAGGGCGTGTAATACATAGCATTAGAAGCGAGTTTTGTGTTTCCTATTACTGTATTAATTAAGTATATGTTAAGGATCTATAACTCTTTAGTCGCGTTAATGTTTCGTGTACTGAACTCTTAACTTAGAACATGCCATAGCAAAACGATTCTGCACCTGATATAATAAATTTCAAGTTTACTGGCAAAGTTTCGTTTCTTTTTTTTTTTTCTTTTTTCCTTGATTGTTTGTAAGTCCCGACCGACGCTCGGACTTCTCCCTGGGAGAACTTGCAGCTCCTGACAGGCGCAGGTTCAGGTGGGATATATGCAGACACAAGGGATACCGGGTACCAAACCCTAGCTCTTTTACGAATAAACCCCTTGGTTCTTTTACACGCCCGGTGTATAGCGCCGATACACGTGAGACTACCTCTGGGTTTCTAACCAGTTCATCTCTAGATGAGCGGGAAATCCTTAAAAACGTTTCTAAAATTCCCAGTGCTCCGGCCAGGATTCGAACCCGGGACCCTTGGAATGGTAGCCAAGAGCGTTAACCACTCGACCACCGCACCACCCTTGCGTTTCTTCTGACGGTCAGTATATCTTAGTACACAAGAAAACGGAATATAATTGAACAACAAGTATAAGCATTTTCGAAACATGGTAGGGATTTATCGAGAGCGTTCTTTTTTTAAAGGTTTCAGTATCTTTAATGATTCTTTTATGTAGGCTACAACAAAAATGCATGAGGGGGCGGAGAGAGGAGTCAAAAAGGGCAGCGGGTGTGATGGGGGAGGAAAAAGGACAGGAATACCAAAATGTGGTAATGAGTTATTATCATTTAGCGGTTCTTAATATGTGATTAAGATATTTAATCATTTGTGTTCTGTCCCGAAATATACCGTTCGTATGGGATATAACTAATCCTTCACCTTTGCATGATCGTACATTTGTATATATGATAATTATTTTACTATAAACTCAATCTATGTACATCTAATTCTAGAAACAGTTCACCAATGTAGAGAATATTCAAATATTGCTGTGTGTAAATCAATTTGTACTATAAATAATTCGCCATACACTTGTTCAATGGAATAGAAACTACAGAAGAAAAAAATGAAAAAAGTTAACCTATTAAAAGGCAATGTTGGTTAGTGTGAAACAATTTCGTCTTTACTGGGAAAAAAAGAAGTCAATCTCCTAAAATAAGAAACTTGATTCAGCACATTCTCTAAAGTTGAAAATGGAGAGAGAATACGAAGAGCAAAAGAAGACATATATCAGAGACCAACGAGACCACATATACATGACCATTAAAGTCTGTGTATTACTGACTACTGGATATACATATAATATTTGATGAGTGACAGATTTTTCGAAAAGGCATGTTGACGCTAAAGTATTTTTAAAGTCATGTGTTCGCGATTTAACCATTTTTACTAAAATCAGGAACGGTCTATGGTATAATCTCCCTGAAGTTGGCGGCCTAGCGGCCTAAGTTGGCGGCCTGGCAGCCTGGTGGCCTAGCGACCTGAAGTTGGCGGCCTAGAGGCCTTGCGATCTTGCGGCCTGAAGTTGGCGGCCTACCGGCCTGAAGTTGGCGGCCTACCGGCCTGGCGGCTTAGTAACCTGAAGTTGGCGGCCTAGTGGCCTTGCGGGCTAGCAGCCTAAAGTTGGCGGCCTAGCGACCTGGCGGCCTAGAGGCCTGAATCTGGCGGCCTAGCGGCCTGAATTTTGCGGCCTGGCAAACTAGCGACCTGAAGTTGGCGGCCTGTGTATTTTTACAAAACATCTTACAAAATACGCCTTGAATAAACATAAAAATTACAACTCATATTTGGTGAGTCAACTGAACACATCAAAAAGAAAGTTTACGAAGTTGGCGGCCTGTAAATCTTTAACAATAATAACTAAAAAAATTACGCTTATAAACAAAAATAAATAAAAAAAAATATCACATTTAAGCTCAACTGTACACACACAAAAAAAAGATATATGCAGATAACGACCTAGCGGCCTGAAGTTTACAGCCCAGCGGACTAGCGGCCAGAAGTTGGCGGCCTAGCGACCTTGCGGCCTAGCGACCTGAAGTTGGCGAGGCCGCCAGGCTGCTAGGCCGCCAGGCCGCTAGGCCGCAAACTTCAGGAAGATTAGAGTATCCCTGCTAAAATTGCAACTAATGCATAAATGTTGCGCTTTGTCGGCTTTCCATTGATATTAAACATGTTGAAATGTTTTTCGTTTGAAGGAAGTCAGGTATACCGGTATCGGAAATCGGCGTTAGGCCCATCCGATAAAAGCTTTAAAAATGAAAAAGTCGAAAAAATGCAATAATTTGACTGAATTATTTTTTTTTCATGCAGGGACAAATTGTCTGAGGTCTAATCTATGTGTATAATACGCACTTGTTCTTTTTGAATATAGAAAATATAAAACCTGTTTAATATATTCAAGTTTCTTCAGTATAACGACCCATGACAGGCGGACCTCGATGGCTCGAAACACCGATCCCTCGAACTAAAATCGACGGTCCCTTCGAGTTCGAGCGAACGAAGTTGAACGTAGTTACAGTTTTTGTTTATAGTTATTGTCTATTATTCATAGCAAGTCGTTGTGCTGACGTCAGCCTGTGCTAACAAAAACAATCCCGATCATCATCTCATGTAATAGCTAAAATCTCTGTTTTCTGAGAAGCCAAATGTGAATGCAAGTGTACTCAATTTGACTCTGTCATACAGATAAAAAGCGACGTGAAGAGGCTATTAAACGTTTACTAAATTGTTAAGTATGCATTCAACTTGTAAAAGTGGGAACAGATCATACTAAGTCCCAATCCACCTTTTAGTCTTACATATGTTTCTTTCAGGTACTACGCCTTTAATTTGACTTTTCGATACAGGCCTAAACAGACAAATGTTTGGTTTACACTTAAAACGCTTTTTGTACGATGATAACGGCAAAGATTGCTAGATCGGTTACTTTAAATAGCCTATTGAAGCCATAGTAATCATTTTCAAGTGTGGCACTGAACTACTTGACATGGTAACTACAAACAAACTGACAAGAAATCTTATATGATCGTCCTCTAAAATTTATGTAACATGCGTGCATTGCTAAACTATTCTAACCGTAATCCTCGGTTGTTCTCCTGCTTTCTAACCCTAGGAAGTCATTTACCTTAAATCTATAAAAGGAATATGTATTAATACGTATTAAACATCACATAAAAAACATGTTTAGATTAATAGAATACATTGCTGCCATTAACAGTTTTTTTTATTTCCTTTTAGATAAGACATAAACCAATAAATATTTTGAGGCACATTGGAATTAGTCTACTACATACAGTACATGTATCAAAACCTTTTTTTGTAAATCTAACATGACCATAACAAATTTTAGAACATGTAGTCATATAAAAAGGTTCCAGTATAAATTCCTGTAAAGAGTATCTGTAGATTTGAAATAATACGCTACCAAATAATAAAGCGTTGCCAACGCTTTTAAAATTCCAATATAAACATTTATTACCCTTCCATGAAATTTGCGATCTTCTGATTGGTCAATGATCCGTAAATAGATACTGATATTTACGGGCAAGCCGGTTATATACACTTGGCATAACCCCGTTACTGTACCCCATGCTGAACCGCGTACGTCAATGTATATGTCCGTGCTGATTTGTGACGTCACGCAGTGACATTGAGGTATCATAAGGGGATTTGAACGTCTGGTTACGTTTAGCCTTACGGCTCGGTAATATAAGTCTAGGCGGGTAATATATCCCCATATACCACTTCAAAAACCAAATAACTAATAATAGTATAGTGGTGCCGTAGCACCAGCATTTTCAATCGATTTCTGCAAACGCCTACCTAGATTTTTACTTTTATTGTTGATTCTAGCCTCTATTAGTTTTAAATTATGAATTAGTATGTCATTTTTGGAAATTTCATTTTTTTTCAACGGCAACTGTGAGCGAGCAGCTTTAAGGTTCTTACATGTATATATACAGTTTCTGTTTTTGTGAAAATCAATCAAGGCTTCTGAATTTAAGTCAAACAATTTTAGGACATTGCAACTATTAACAAAAGTCATTGAAATGGTTGGGATTTTTACAGGACTATGGGAATTTGCATTATCAATATTTTGAACAATGTTGTCATTTCTGCCTTTGTAATATTGTATAGCCTAAATGTTTCGAGTGTTACCATAGAGTACAATTCCTATAATTGATGATGTTACTGATGATGATGATTAATATTCTCACTAATAAAAATGTATTTTTTTTTTACATGGGTGATTGATGTGTTTGCTTGAATGTAAAACATGATTCAACGATTTGCTTTTTAAAATGGATAGTTTTTGTTAAAAGTGGTTGGAGAGCAGAAGGAATGATGCCGAATAACGTCGAATATTTCATAAAACACGGTCAAGTTTTCGAAAATGTTGGAAGATACAGTTAATAATTTATTTTCTCAATGATACATTGTAATACCTTCATGTGATGTAGGAAAGCATACTTGATTATGCGCATTCTTTGATAAACCTCTTATGATAACAGTAGGATGTCAATAACAACGAACGATCTTTCGAACAATGTAAATTATATAACTTTCCTCTTATTCGTTATACTGTACAAATTTGCCACCATGGGCCTAACCAATACTAGTGAATAATTGTTGGGGTATTTTAGGGAACGAATGTTGCGTGCGTCCGAGACGCACATGCGTTCATAATGTACATGTATCATAAATCTACTTTATGGATAAACATAAAGCATTTTTACCTAGAGACAGTTATTCAATATGAAACTAGCAAAGCACAGGAAAAATACATGTATCAACGGATATTAACAACGATTAATGATATATTACTCAGACTATTCAATATAATTATGTAAATTCTGTTTTATTTGCTCCATAATGATTATCTTACATTTGTATCAAGGGATGGCTGTTAAGATCACGTATGGCGTCAAAATACACTCAATGACGTTAAGCGACGTTATAATTCTTCTGATGTACTAGCTTTACGTGATTGAAATTTTGTGAAAAATAATGCGGGGACACCCCCCTTTTTAATTCTCAGTGCTATTCGGTACGATCTACACTAAATCACCATGTTAGTCATTAATTGATTGAATCTTGCTCCGTTGATCAAACTAACTTTAACTCAAGTCAGGGGTCACAATTTCGGGTGACAAAATGGGTGAAATTTCAGTATTAACGCTTTGCGTTGGACAAAAACATCAAAATGTTATATGTGCATATTTCACAGATAGATATATAAAATTAAAATGAGGAAATATTTGATCAAGTTATGCATGTAAAACGTCGATTTTACATCACCGACATTCGACGTCACGTTGCTAGGAAGCGAAATTAAAAATAGGAAAATTAAAATAAACACAATGCGAGCAATATGTTATAGTACCATTAGGCAAAATTTCATAACAATCGGAGAAAACTTGCTTTTTCAAGTCTGACGTCAGACAAAGGTCGCAGACTACCTCAATGCTTGTAAAATTTCATTTAATTCTGACCAGGGGTTTTTGAGATTAAAAGCACATAATATTTTCATCTCGAGTCCCTTGGACCTTCGCTATTGACCTTATTATCCAAAACATATAACATACACAACTAAGCATCGTACTTTTCACTTCTGTGAAGTATCATTAAAGTTGTCCAGGGGTTTTGGAGATTTATTGTCCACAAGATTTTACTATCTCGAGTCCCTGTGACGTTAACATTTGACATAGTGACCCCCAAAAAACACCATGCACAACTAGGCATGATACCTATCACTTATGGAAAGTATCATTAAATTCTGACCAGGGCTTTTGGATATTTAGCGTGCACAAAATCTTACTATCTCGAGCCCCTGTGACATTGACCTTTAACCTAGTGACCCAAAACACAGACCATGCACAACTAAGCTTGGTACTTATCACTTCTAGTAATTTCTGACCAGGGGTTTTAGAGATTTAGTGTCCACAGGATTACGTCTATTGACCGACAGACGGACAGACAAGCTAAATCCAGTTTACCCCCTAACACTTTATGACTGTGGGGGGGGGGGGGGTATAACTAATAAACATGCATTATTATCAAAGAGCAGTTTGATTTTAGTTTTATTTCTGAACTAGTTGATATCTTACAGCAAAAATGGATACTTAACATAAAATACTGTATATACGACCCTTTCTTCTAACACAAACCAGCACGTACCATTTCTTGCCTTACCATCAATGTGACAATGAAATTCAGCTTTGCCTGAGATGAGCTAGCGAAAGATTGAAATGCGTAAATGAAACATATCTCTTCTATGTGCTTGCTTGATTTAAATAGACAGTCCCAGTGCTTGAACTACATAGATGTATTAAACTGGTCATATAAACCAGTACTGATTTTTTCCAGGACTCGACAGTGACTCGGTAAGATTCAAGCTGTCTTCACAATCGAGCTATAATAAATTAGTATAAGCTGAACAATTTCTAAACATTTACTCTTTTACTTTTTCAGTCCAGAGTTGTGTGTATCTTTAACCTTTTTAACACATGTTTGTTAGACTGTATGAAAGATTATAAATACGACAGACCAGGATTGAAAAATAACAAAATATGATATTTTCTCTGAAAATTCTAAGAATTGGACTAGTTAATAAAGTCTTAAATATGAAGACAATAATCTTTTCCGTCGAACAGTGACTTGAATGTCTATCACTGAATGATTTAACAGCTTTAATAATTTTTGAGTAAAATTTAAACGGTAATAATATATTAAAACAAAATGAGCATGTGCTGTAAAATTATATTTGCTTTGGAAACTGCTATATGTATATAATACGTAAAACAAATCCATAATATCCTTGAATTTCCTAGATTCAGTATACATAAGTAATAAATTATTACCTGCTGAACGCAAGATAACGGCATATACAAGGAAAACTTCAAAACTCCCAACACTAGTCTTCATGTTTAACTAATATGTGAAAGAATATCGTCTGCTGTGTCTACAATTCTAACCCACTGTCATCGTTCTTTGGGATTTGCTTTACTTATACCTAATGTACTTGTCAGACCCGGCTGTTTCCATGGCCATATGTAAACAAAACCAAAACACCGAAGGAGTTCCGCCTCAACTAATATTTCTAATATGACCTTGTACTATAACAACCGTACAGTCTCATGATATTCACGTCCTTAAAGTTTTGTTATCAGACAAAAAAGCCATCATATCTTGAGATTCATACAAAAAAGGAGTTGTATTTAAGCTGTAACGAAGTTTACGCATGCGCAATATGTCCAATAAATTGATGGTCTCAGCAAAAACTGCATCTTAGTTAAATATATATTTTTCACTACATGTCATCAAGCAGGTAGACAACAACTTTTTCGTACCGACCAAGTTTCAGACTCTAATTACATTGTACTTCATTTAGAATGACGCATATTAAAAACCTTTTGTATATTTAGCCTATTTTAGTTCCAAAAAGTTTACTTCTATTCCAAAATGAAAACGATTGATAGTTTCCGAAATTCGTACCATTGTTTAGCAGACCCAAATAAATCTCATATTTCTAACTCTCATTCCTTCCCATAATAAACGTTCAAATACAGTCAACTAAAATTCCCACAAGAACCGTTTTTAGAAATGACTTCGTTAACTATTTCCACAATCATTCAAGATTGATTACGATCCGCCAAGACGGGTTTTCATTGCTTTTCTACTTTGTGTTAAAACATTTATACATTATATGCAGCTATACTGATTGATAATAAGAACGTATCTAATTACCCATTGCAAAGTTAAATAATTTCGTAACGGATAATAACGAGGTATGCCGAATACCTGTAGATACAGTTTTGATGTATAACAATGTTTAGGAAATGTGTTGCATGAAAAAAATGAATCATGTCTCAGTTAACAAAAATTTACATTGATCTTTTTAAAAATCCTATTGGATAAAAAAAGATTAGATTTGAGAATGCATATCACTCATTAGCGAATACTAGCTAGAAAACTATGTTCACAAAATTGCTTAATCTCATATTTTCCAGTCGATAATTGGTGATTTAATATTATCTTACTGTAAATGCTGACGTTCTACATACCTTTGTTGCCGCATAGCTATTCTTCAATACGAGTCATTCACCGATGCACAATACATTTCGATCAGGCTCGGACAACCTCCTAACCAAAGAGAAGCACAACATTATTCCTAATAGTACGAAAAGAGTTTTTTTAAAAACAACACATTATTTGTCCCGTTTTCCACCTATATTTATTGTATTTAGAATATGAAACACACCTGGACGGATTTCAGTTTAAGTCTACACGCAAATGTATCAGCTAAAATTGGGGATACACGGATGAAGAAATAAACTACCTAGTGCATTTTTCTTCAAAAGTGTAGAGGCGATAAAGATACGGGCACTTGACAGTTTATAATTATATAAATCTTATTTTTTTGTGTCCGTTCATTATTTCATTTTGTTAGACTAAGTGTACGAGATATATTCTGTCGGCTTTGCATATCAATTTGGGTCCTTAATCAATATGTACCTTTGGCTATAAACCGAGTTAAGACAGCAAAAAACTTTGAAATTATAAATGTTCTCAAACAATCGCTCAGTGCGCATCAATATTTCTATATTAATAGCTTTATAATACACTGCACTCGTTACTCGTTTACAAAATTTCAACATTTATTTGGTTTTCTCTGCGTGTATGCGACAGCTCTCGGCAACCACAAATTGATATTTAAAAAAACACTTTCACAAATATAATTACAAAAGTGTTTGTGTTATATCCTTTATGTATAAACTGTCACAGCTCAAGTTCTTTCTGATAGAAAAGGTTTAAACGCCTATGTTTGTTATTTTTACGTGTGCAGTTAATATGGCCGATATATTTTGTTCACAGGGGCTCGAGAGTCAATATAATCAAAGAACTGAATGTACTTGTAGAACGATTTCCCTAAACAAGAAAAGAGGTATTTTAACGCACATAAAGCTAGCTATATATTTCTCTAGCACATTACCTTGTCATTTTGTAAAAGTATTGCACAATTTTGTCTACACTTTCCTTCCATGAGAATCAAACCCCACCTTATCCTTTATTCATTTCAAAGCAAATAATGTTTGTTACAGGGACAACCTATATGCTATTTAAGCTTCTATATAACAGGAATAAGTTTGAGCTAACTTGAAATACCCCAACAAATAATGCCTTGACACAACTAATGACTTCTCATATTACACTTACTTCCATAACTATATGATTAGCCGAAATACACATCATGCTCATCATCTTGATTTTGTGAACATTTGACTCAAATTTTATAAAAGTTCTTCAAATGGCTTAGTAGATAAAGTCTCATGACTATTTATGTTTCTAACCTTGACGTTCAAGCTGCTCGCTCTCAGATTATATTAAAAAATAAAGTTCTTCAAACTGTATGTAAATAAACATATTTTAGAACATATGGTCATTTAAAAGGTGTTCAGTATAAATTCCTGTCACGTTTATCTCTAAATTAAAAAAACATACGCTACCAAATTCAAAGGCGTTGCAAACGCTTTTGAAATTTCACTATAAACATATAGTGTAGCGGTCCCGTGTAACCGACATTTTCAATCGATTTCTGCAAAGTCCTACCTAGATTTTTGCTTTAATTTTGATTCTAGCCTTTAGTTTTATATTTATGAATAAGAACTTCAAATTAAAAAAGAATCTACGGTAACTGAGAGCGAGCAGCTATAACCTTGCACAGTTAGATCATTTTGTTTTGCATGTCATATTCATAATCTGAACATTTGATCTAAGTTTCATATACATTTTCCGAAAGATCAATGCGATATAGTCTCATGAGCTTTGACACCTAAATATGACATTGAACTTGATTGTATCCATGAAGTAATAACTCAACCAAACTTAGGAAATATCTTCTCATGACCTTTGACTCTAAAGTATGACCTTGACCTGTAGGGTTGGAACATTCGTTCTGCACATCATCTTGGTAAAGTAAACATTCGTAACAAGTTTCATTAAAATCCTCCAAGAGGTTCAAACGATTTGAAGCGACATTGAAAAGGAATTAACCCCAAGTGTAACATTGACCTTAATAATGGAATTGAACATACGCTCGGCTCTCATATTTTTCTGTCTTTAATATCAATATATATGTATTCAAAGCTACCGTAGGGCTTTACTTTTCTTTCACGATAAAGGACACTGTATAAGTCTCAGGTTTGCCTGATCAAAAAATGAAAAATACTGAAAGTGAAAAAACTGAGGGCAACTGCTTACAAACGTACTAAATAACTTTCTGAAGTCAGAGCACGAAAAAACTAAATACTAAGGCCACGACTATATCAAACACCTATTGTCCCCTATTCCGTATACTAGTACGAGCACGAAACTTAAAGATCATTGTGTCATCAAACATGACTGGCGTCAATCACCAAACAAGAAAAGCGATGTCGCAGATGCAATCGAAACGTTAGGAAAATATACCCGTACGTCAAATATTTAGAGCGTCTTAAAAGGGGTAGGGTTTGCAGGAATTTGATAAAACTGTTAGCTCCCGGAATGTCGATGTCATCGATTTGTGCTCGAATGGACTCCGCGCCCACTGATTTTAGTAGACAATGCGGAACAGAAAGGGATAAAGCACAATTATTTGGTATCCAAACACTTAAAATTGACATTTCGTCTGTGTCGTTTCCAGATAATATTGAACTTCATTTAATCGATTTCTGTAGGTGATATAGACATCGTATCATTAAAAAATATTACATTCATAATAATTATTATAATGGTTAACAGGAATGTGTACATGATTGGAGCGATGGTATTTGTGCAATGAAAGCTACTATGACAAGTATAAAGATTTAAGTGTCTTAAAAGTCTGTTTTGCAGAAGCTACACGCAGTCAACTTTCGAATAGGAAACTCAAATACACGTATTTAGTGTTACTATGTAAGTTTATTTCAACGTTTAGTGTATATTAAGTTCATTACAGCATACGAATAGCTATTCAATAAAAAATAAAACACTTATAAGTAATATGTCAACAAAAAGTTTAATAAGTCTAATAAATCGTTTCCTAATCAATGGTGTCACATTTTTATCAGACATTTTGTCTATAATCGCCAGAAGTAAAAAAAAAACATCTAACACAATTTTACCAAATTGAATGAGAAATAAGTCCGCTATCGATATGTTAATATCTCATTCCTGGGCTCTTTTCTAAAACAATTATTTCTGGTACATTTACTGAAGGTAGTCCATCGATGGTGCTGATGAATCGCTGTGACTTTGTTAAACACAATTGAACCCAACATTTGCTTCACAAATTTTCATGTCAAAAGAGTACAATGAATTACAAGATATCTCTAGGACATTAAACGTAGTAAGTTATTTCATCTCAAATAATAAATGTTCTCCGGAATATTGGCTTCATCATACAGTGGCGCCTGCGTGTAGGTTCCCCGTGTTTGCGTGAAAAAGCGTTTTGCACGCGTGTCGGACACGATCGTGTTGCACGGTATGTTACTGCG
>JAFMSR010000009.1:34026817-34040233 GCA_022818135.1 Saxidomus purpurata | reverse complement strand
TATATTTTAAACCAACGTCGTTATATTCCAATCAAACTGGTTTATCTTCCACACCAGCGTCTTTATATTCTACATCTACGTCAATATAGTATTTACCAACGTTGTTATATCCTACACCAACGTCATTATATTCCATACAAACGTCTTTATATTCTATACCAACGTCTTTATATTCTTAATCAACGACTTTATATTGAATACCAACGCCTAATAAGTTCATACAAACGTATTTATACTCTTTACCAACGCCTTTATATTCTATACCAATGTCTTCATATTATATACCAACGTCTTTATATTCTATACACGCCTTTATATTCTTTACCAATGTCTTTAAATTCTATACACGTCTTTATATTCTTGACCAACGTCTTTATATTCTATACCAACGCCTTTATATTCTATACCATATTTTACTATTTCACAAACGTTGATTTTCGTTTGCTTTATGGTTCAACCCGCCTGAGTGTGGAATAGATAGTCTTCCTTATAACTTCATGACAATTCTAAAAAATAAGTTAATACAATTTAACTGTTCGCATTTCTCAATCAGTTGTATTATTGATATATATGTGAACAGAAGCAAATCAGACCTGAAGGTAGACAATATAGCCTTTCAGTTATTACTAGTGTGATACGACTTGGGTGAGTTGCCGGCACTATCACAGCTCGGACATGTATCTAAATATTATTTTACTTTCCATAGGCTAACTGCATACACTCCTCACTTCAAATATAAATAGATAATAAAACACACTCTTTCCGGAATAAAACTGACATATTTGACCTACATGTATATATCTCATTGCATCTAACATGACATAGATGTCTTCTTTATAGATTTATTGTCCTGGCTTTCCTTTACACTTTCAATTTTGCAATCAAGTTATGTTTTTGCATGGCGTTTTTGCTGGCTCAGCCAGTTAATTATATTTAAATGGATATGCTTGTCAAAAACTAATTTGACTTTGTTCAGAGAAACACATTGTTTAAAGAATTACAATGTATCAAATCAGAGCATTAAATGTGAAGATATTAAAGATTGAAAATTTCCGAAATTGAGGAATTTTGAGGTTGTGGTGTAATAGTTATCTAATTAAATATTCACGCAGGTAATAACAGCAGCTTCAGAAATATATTAAAACATCGTAACCTACATGACACATAATCACTACTTTAAATGTAAATCACCAGTCACAATAAACAACACAATTTAACGTAGGTGTAAATCTAGTCACTCCTTCTATATATTTTCATGTGTAACATTTGATATAATTATTTTACGAACACTTTGAAGTACATTTCATCCTAGCTACAGTTACTGGTATCATATAGGTTCATTTCATATGTATTTAAAATATCATTTGGCATTCAAAATTTCAAGTTTAACTTGCTTTTAGCAGATTTCATTTCTTAAACTGCTGTAAACATAGGAATGAGCGAGAGGTATCGTTATTTACTTACATTGGTCCATTCCATCAATTATCAATGATAGGAATTCTTCAGGTTGTTGCTGACTCTGTAGTTTCTTTCCATAATAATACTTTCTTTCCAGCCTTTATTTTCTATACCAACGTTTTTATATTCTATACCAATGCCTTTTTTATTCTTTACCAACGTCTTTATATTCCATACCAACGTCTTTATATTCTAAACCAACGCCTTTTTATTTAAACCAGCGTCTTTATATTTCATACTAACGCCTTTATATTCTGCACAAACGTCTTTATATTCTATACCAACGTCTTTATATTATATACCAACGTCTTTATATTCTAAACCAACGCATTTTTATTTAATACCAACGCCTTTATATTTCATACCAACGCCTTTATATACTATACCAACGTCTTTGTATTTCATACCAAAGCCTTTTTTTATATCAACGCCTTTATATTTCATACCAACGCCTTTTTATTTTATACCAACGCCTTTATATTTCATACCAACGCCTTTTTATTAATAGCCTACGCCTTTATATTTCATACCAACGTCTTTATTTTCTATACAAACGTCTTTATATTCTATACCAATTTCTTTTTACTCTATATTCTATACAAACGTCTTTATATTCTAAACCAACGTCTTTTTATTTTACACCAACGTCTTTTGTCTAAACAAACGTTGTTATATTTCATACAAACGTCGTAATATCCTGTTGATTGCTTACCTGCGTATACATTATTTGAAGTGAATTTTGACTTCTTCAAGCAATACAGCTGATTAATGATATCATAAGCAGAACACAAAATATGACAGCTCTGTGTACAAAAAATGAACTTTGCATATAATAAAAAGAGTTTTGTACCGAATATAACGAAATTTGTACCAAAAAAATGTATAATGACGTCGGTATAGGATATAAAGACGTTGGTACAGAATGTATCAACGTTCGTTTAGAATACAAAGACGTTTGTATATAAGGCGTTAGTATAGAATAAACCAATGTTTGTATGGACTATGAAAACTTTTGTATAGAACAATAAGTCACTTGTATATAATATAGAGATATGGAGGAATATATGAATATTGAAATGTGGTATATAAAGACATTTTTATGGAATATAACGACGTTGGTATAGGAAACAATGAAGTTGGTTTAGGATATAACGACGTTTGTATGAAATATAACAACGTTTGTTAGAACAAAAGAAGTTGGTATAAGATATAAACATGTTTGCATAGGATATAATACGTTTGTACGTGATATAACAATGTTTGTTTAGAATAAACAGACGTACAAAACATAAAGGCGTTGGTATAGAATATAAAGACGTTCATATAGACAAAGACATAAGTATTAATATGACGACTTTTTAATAAAATATGAAGTCGTTTTTACAAAATGTATTGCTGTTAACACAGGACATCCATGCCGGAGGCACTCGAGGCAGTAAAGGAGTTCCATACAACAGTATGCTGAAAATTTGGTTGAAAGGCAGTCGAGTAATGCTATTGCATGGCGTTTTTGCTGGCTCAGCCAGTTCAATATATTTAAATGGATAGGCTAGTCAAACAAAAATTGACTTTGTTCAGAGAAACACATTGTTTAAAGAATTTCTCAAATCGGAGTATTAAATGTGAAGATATTGAAAATTAAAAATTTCCGAAACGGAGGATTATGGAGATGGCCATTTTGAGGTTGTGGTGTCATAGTTATCTAATTAAATATTTTCGCAGGTAAAACTGCTTAGCCAAAAAGAGCAGCATTAAAAAAATATTAAAACATCGTAACCTACATGACACATAATCAATTTATGAATTTAAAGATGAAAATCAATCATGAACATTTGTTTAAATTGGGTTCAAAATTAAATTTTGAAAAAGGGGCCTGTCCCATAGTTCGTTTAATTTGCACATTAACTAAATCTTTGATTTCTTATAACTCTTCTTAGTCTTTCAACAGCTCGTCAATTTCATCCATAGTTATATTCTGACTTGCGTTCACCTTACATGTTTATTGCCAGGATGTGACGCATCTGACTTGAATAACGCTGATGTCAATCCCCTCATAAATTCCTCCGGGTTGTATGCAATTGTGAGCTGCAATGCAAATTACATATCTAACGTAACAACAGATAAAACCAATGTGGTTTCAGAAGAAACATTGACCTGTGGCAATGATGGAAAATGGATTCCTCACATTGATTGTGTTTATTCAAAGAGTAAGTAACAGAAACAGTGTAATTTGTATAAATTTCAACTATGCTTTGGGTATCTGGTGTGTTTCTTTCTCATGAGATTTTGATTTATTCCGCAGTCGCAATGCCAAACAATGACAAAATAATTCACATGATTGCTATTGGAACGAATTTCGCCTGGAGAGAGTTTATTAAACAGCTGTTAGCTTTCTACTCTAACATGTATGTATTGATTTTGAAATATTCATATTTTGCAAATGCATTGAGTTAATAAAATATTGTTTAATCTAAACTAATATTATGATTTCTCAATGTTTTCTTAAAACGTTAACGTGTACACAACGCCCACTTACGTTTGATCCTAATGTACAAATCTCACTAGCAGTAACAACTGTGATTTTGAACTGTTTTCAGACTTGTTTAATTTGGCCTTGAAGAAACCAACATCTCAGAGCTCAGTTATGGAGGCTAAAACTTCAGAAAAAGGAACAGATGGTATATGGAATCCCAATATGGCTCAAGGATCTTGTGTCCATACAGACCCATACAACATTGAGACAGAAGCATGGTGGGAAGTCGATTTGCAACAGATACATTCCATCCAAAGAATAAACATATTAGTTCGAAAGAGTGGTAATATATAATGACACTAAAAAATTTAAAAGGTCGCGCGAGCAAATATTTTAAAGTGTTTGTTTTTAAGGACATTATTTTAACTTTTCAGTTTTTAATTATATGCTCGGACTTAAGCGACAGGCAACTTGAATATCTTGCTGGATAGCTGCGTCAGGTTGATGCGTTTCATCAAATATCATTGTTTTTTTGGAAACTTTCTACCGTTAAATATTCTCTTTTACAATGTAAGCTGATAAATCGGTTATTTGTTCCTCCCGAAAGTTAGGAAAATGGAGTTACGACATTTTAACTCTGCAACGAATGCTTGTTTCTACTTTGGAAGTAACTCTTTACCACTGTGCTCGTTCGTGCCACGTACGGCAACGTAAATTGAAACATGCTTCATTAATTTTTTTTTATACGTGGTGAAGTATTTTAATGTAGACCATCACGCGTGTTACCGTAAAGGAAATCGATATATTTATAGATCAATTCCCTTCAAAGAAGATTTATTGTGCATTTGCACAGGCAATCTAAATGAAATGCTTTATTTCTGCTGATCATCCATATTTTAGCATTTGTATTTATTTACATTTCCCGTAATGCGATCGGAAACTGTAAGAAATCCTATCATGAGCGGGCAAAAAAGAAAGGAAGACCGTTATATCTATTCACGTACATTTATTATGTGTCACATGTGTTTAAAACAACGTGTAAAATATTAGTAGTTTTTCCCGGGAATAGTTACAGAATTATCACCTACAGTATCAACAAATTATGTATAATATTTTAAAGGCCAATGTATAATATTTTCAGTATAAATGTTAGTTCGGGCGTTGGGAAGAGTCGTAACTTCAAGACCTTTCTGGTGCATATGTTATAACATTAGCAGTCTTTCGTCACCACGCTTAGAAATAAGCATAAAACTTACATAAGTAATATCGTGCTAAGTATTATGCTACATTCGTTTAGTATGTAAATACTGTAATCAATACTAGTAACTTCGTTTTAAAAAGTTTTTAAATATTTTTGTAGTCTGGTATGCACATGCATTTACAAAAGTAACTGCCACAGTTGGGAATTCTTCAAATCCAACGGATATTTGCGGTCAAGTGTATGATGGTCCAGCCAGTCCTGAAGAGATAGTAGAATTCTTATGCTCAATAATAGGAAGATACGTCAGATTGAGCAAGCCTAACTTTCACGAATCAAAAAGCCTTCAACTATGTGAAGTTGGCGTTTATGGACATTGAAATTCCGTAATTGTATTTCGTTTTGAAGTTCCATTGAAGCAGAAGAATAATTACTTTTCTGGCAGTTTACGTCTAGCGAAATAACGAAATATGGTAAGAAAAGCACGTTGTTTACGACGTAAATGCATTTTAATGACGTTGATTCGAATTGCGAGAAATCTTTTGACAGCCATGTACATGTACATGCATTTTATGTATTATGTCACATTAAAAGAACAGAATCTGATGTTGTAACGTATTACTAAGTATGTATAATAGTTCTGCTATCTGTTTGATAATTTCGGTGAAGATCTTTGTTTACACCAGTGTATGATACACACCATCAGACCAAGAACACAAAGTTTCGATGTTCGGAATTTAGTTATTCTTGATTGCTTAACTCATGTAAAGTGAATGACGTATCATTTGTAGATTTCGACTTCAATTTCATAATACTTTTTGTTCACATGTGAATATATTGAACGAATCAACCGATTCCAAGACAACTGCACCGACACTTGCAAGAGCCTTAGTTTTATTGTGTTTTACGAATTTGATATGTATACTAGTCATGTACATTTGTATTAAAAGTTGAATTCTGTACACGGAATGAAAATGCCTCGAGTGGTTGACATTTTATGAGATTTTGACGAAAATGAGCTGCAATTGCTAAGGATGTGCTTGAATTTAATTACTTTAAAATATTTTATTTATTCCCGAATTCGAAACAAGTTCTCATAACTTAGACTAATCACTCCCAAGACTTATTCAAGACGGGATCAACATGGAAGAAAGAGAGGCATTGTGGAATTTTATTCTGCATGCTATAATTATATTTTCTGTCTTTACTTGATAATAATATATTAATATTTACAGTCCCAGGATAACATTTATAAGTAGCTCTCATTTTATCCAGAAAGGTGTCTTACTGAGAGAAATGACTTTGCTTTTTTAATCGACCAGTACAAATTAGAAACATAGCGCAGTATTTTATTCAATGATATTGCAATTTCACTATATCAATAAATTCAAAGTGATCCTGGGAGTAGTATAAAATGGGGGGTGCCCCCCCACCGAAATTTGCTCATACCCGAAATTTGCTCATACTGATATTTTTGCTTATTACGATATGTTTGCGCATGAACGATGTAGGGGAAGTAACTGCTACAGAAACTGGTTTCTATCACCGCAAGAGTAATGTCTACCCGAAACTTTTGCTCATACCAACATATGTGCTCATATGGTCTAAGGGAAATAATTGTGACAGTCATTCGAGTTTTATGTTGACAAGAGTTCTCCTTTTGAATGAGCTGAATTAACCAATGAGGAGTGAAACAATGACGCGATTGAATCCGACTCGATAAAAAAGAGCAGACTTTTCAGGTTATAACGACCGGTTCGGAGACCATATCATCGCTTTTGCGTCCGCCATTCAATTAGCACTTAATGTCCGGTGTGTAAATCTTACATGCATGAGTCGGTTTTCTATAGGATGTGTAGCAGAGCAAAGGTCACATAATATATCTCTACAGGGGTATAGTAGGAATTCACTATTATATATATCAACACTATAAGCAACACGAAGTGACAAGATGAGTCATTCAGGAGGTATGATGAGGTATTGAGGAGGTAATGAGGAGGCATGAGGAGGTAATGAGGAGGTACGAGGAGGCATGAGGAGGTAAGAGGAGGTATGTTGAGGTATTGAGGAGGTAATGAGGAGGTACGAGGAGGTTATGAGGAGGGTCACTTCTTGTGGCTTATAGTGTTGATATATATAATAGTGATTTGGTACAGACGGCGAGGTCAGTTGCTAATAAAGCGAGACCGTTATCTCACTATGGAGAGTAACGACAAGAACATCATATTTCATTGTAGGAAATGTGGTTACGTTTTTTTTGCTTTGGAGAAACCTATTACACCACTTCAGAGTATGACATACATGCGAGTATTATTCAAATATCTGTGTATGCTGCGACTGCGTGTTTGAAAACCGTAAGGCATTTCTGCATACTTATAAAAACCACAAACAGGTATTAAATAACAAGCGAGATTGTCATGGTGACACGATTAAATTACATTTTTTTTTAAAGAACTCCAAGCACACACTGTGACCCGTAAACCGCAAGCCTTTTCTTTGAATAGCGTTAATTTTAGTGGAGTGAGCGCTGTAGGAAAACATTTTAATCTTGCGTATATCTGAAATGAATAGTTTTAGATAAAAGCTTATTACTTGATTTAAACTCTTGCTTGTTGCTAGACGTTTTTATATACCCTTAGTTAACTGGTAAACACCACCTATTGGAAAAATGACCGAGAAAAAGAAGTCACAAAGCAACATCTGTGTTTATTAGCTACATTTATTTTTTCTTCTAAATTATCTACATTTCTTTAATATAAAAGCGTGAGTTTTAATAAAACAGACACAAGTTTTGCTCTTTCCAGATGGAACAAATGAATGAAGTCAGTCAATTCGTTGATAGAAATGTCACAGATCATAAAGGCTTTTTTTATACAAAAAGACACGCAGCTCACTATAGCTTCGACAATATCGTTTTACTATTAGCCGAACAAGTTTGACAGTCCTGTTATACATGTATCACTCTCACTCAGTATCTTCCATTTGTTCCGTATCTTCTTCTTCTTCCAACTGTGGAGTGACGTAATTGTCCAGCACTTTATCAAACAGAAATCTCCGTTTAAGAATGGCGTACTTTAAGGCTTCCTCCCCTTCGTAGTGTTCTGTTGCAATTAGTTGATTGACTGTCTTCTTTATCGCTTTATAGATGGGATCCTTCTTCATAGCATCGAACCACACCAGTGTTCTACCGAAAATGTTCATCATGGCTTTCCTGTAAGTGCTTTTCATGTCCTCAACGACATTTTCTCTGGCTTCACTTTCACTGATCTCGGTATCTTCTTCCATAAGCTCCTTCACTTCGGTTTCATACTGCGGCTGGCACTTATCAAACGCTTCCTCTACAATGTATTCCCAAGGGTCAATATCCAAACTCTTCTCAGATGTTACAGACATATCGTCGTCGCTGTTATCAGAATTGTTTTCATTAACAGGTCCAAAAATGTCCTCTTGTACAGAAATGTCTGACATCGCGTCTTCCTCTGAATCTTCGTCCGGATGTGCAGACCTTTTATGCCGCAACATATTATCCCGTCTTCTAAAGACTTTGAAACATATATCACATTCAAACATCGCGCTTGAAGGCTAAACTGCAAATGAGGAGGAGTCATGTAAGTGTTCACTTTAATACCTGTCCAATAGTAGTGATGCTTTCATCTTCTTTTGAGGTCTGCTTCGGCTTTCTGCTCGCAGATGGTGCCCTCTGCCTAAGTTTCTTGTTACTCTTGTTACTAATACCATCTAACTTCCCTATGGAACCTTTACGCTTCCGTGTTTTACTCACTTCTTTCATTCGTTGCAATTCCCGATCGATTAATGTCACTTTAGGTTTGGACTGACGATCAAGCATACTCTTAGCTATAGCTGTCGTCTGCTCCGCTGGGAGGACCATCCGTATATACATTTCAGAATGAGGCACATGGCTTTTACGAGATGCGCTCCTATTAAACTTCCTCTTTACTCTCTTTTCTTTTGTATCGAATATATCCATTTTTCTCAGGTGTGCGTCTTCACTTCTTGACATCCAAGCAATCACTGAAGTAAAAAATGTCATTCTATTTATTTATCGTTTAAGACTCAAGCTTTAAGACGTTTAAAAACCACCGTTGCAATAATATCGATATTCAAACGTAAATAGGTATATATCCTACTTACTACCAGCTTATCTATCAGTTCGACTATATTGTTCACTTACACGCTTAAATGGAGTCCTTCTTAAGTTTATGATTCAAATATGGTTAACTCCTCGGAGGTAAGGGAGTGCCCCCTTCGTTGGGGGTGGTGTCAGACACGTTTGGGGGCACTCCTTTACCTCCGAGGAGTTAACCATATTTGAATCATAAACTTAAGAAGGACTCCATTTAAGCGTGTAAGTGAACAATATAGTCGAACTGATAGATAAGCTGGTAGTAAGTAGGATATATACCTATTTACGTTTGAATATCGATATTATTGCAACGGTGGTTTTTAAACGTCTTAAAGCTTGAGTCTTAAACGATAAATAAATAGAATGACATTTTTTACTTCAGTGATTGCTTGGATGTCAAGAAGTGAAGACGCACACCTGAGAAAAATGGATATATTCGATACAAAAGAAAAGAGAGTAAAGAGGAAGTTTAATAGGAGCGCATCTCGTAAAAGCCATGTGCCTCATTCTGAAATGTATATACGGATGGTCCTCCCAGCGGAGCAGACGACAGCTATAGCTAAGAGTATGCTTGATCGTCAGTCCAAACCTAAAGTGACATTAATCGATCGGGAATTGCAACGAATGAAAGAAGTGAGTAAAACACGGAAGCGTAAAGGTTCCATAGGGAAGTTAGATGGTATTAGTAACAAGAGTAACAAGAAACTTAGGCAGAGGGCACCATCTGCGAGCAGAAAGCCGAAGCAGACCTCAAAAGAAGATGAAAGCATCACTACTATTGGACAGGTATTAAAGTGAACACTTACATGACTCCTCCTCATTTGCAGTTTAGCCTTCAAGCGCGATGTTTGAATGTGATATATGTTTCAAAGTCTTTAGAAGACGGGATAATATGTTGCGGCATAAAAGGTCTGCACATCCGGACGAAGATTCAGAGGAAGACGCGATGTCAGACATTTCTGTACAAGAGGACATTTTTGGACCTGTTAATGAAAAACAATTCTGATAACAGCGACGACGATATGTCTGTAACATCTGAGAAGAGTTTGGATATTGACCCTTGGGAATACATTGTAGAGGAAGCGTTTGATAAGTGCCAGCCGCAGTATGAAACCGAAGTGAAGGAGCTTATGGAAGAAGATACCGAGATCAGTGAAAGTGAAGCCAGAGAAAATGTCGTTGAGGACATGAAAAGCACTTACAGGAAAGCCATGATGAACATTTTCGGTAGAACACTGGTGTGGTTCGATGCTATGAAGAAGGATCCCATCTATAAAGCGATAAAGAAGACAGTCAATCAACTAATTGCAACAGAACACTACGAAGGGGAGGAAGCCTTAAAGTACGCCATTCTTAAACGGAGATTTCTGTTTGATAAAGTGCTGGACAATTACGTCACTCCACAGTTGGAAGAAGAAGAAGATACGGAACAAATGGAAGATACTGAGTGAGAGTGATACATGTATAACAGGACTGTCAAACTTGTTCGGCTAATAGTAAAACGATATTGTCGAAGCTATAGTGAGCTGCGTGTCTTTTGTATAAAAAAAGCCTTTATGATCTGTGACATTTCTATCAACGAATTGACTGACTTCATTCATTTGTTCCATCTGGAAAGAGCAAAACTTGTGTCTGTTTTATTAAAACTCACGCTTTTATATTAAAGAAATGTAGATAATTTAGAAGAAAAAAATAAATGTAGCTAATAAACACAGATGTTGCTTTGTGACTTCTTTTTCTCGGTCATTTTTCCAATAGGTGGTGTTTACCAGTTAACTAAGGGTATATAAAAACGTCTAGCAACAAGCAAGAGTTTAAATCAAGTAATAAGCTTTTATCTAAAACTATTCATTTCAGATATACGCAAGATTAAAATGTTTTCCTACAGCGCTCACTCCACTAAAATTAACGCTATTCAAAGAAAAGGCTTGCGGTTTACGGGTCACAGTGTGTGCTTGGAGTTCTTTAAAAAAAAATGTAATTTAATCGTGTCACCATGACAATCTCGCTTGTTATTTAATACCTGTTTGTGGTTTTTATAAGTATGCAGAAATGCCTTACGGTTTTCAAACACGCAGTCGCAGCATACACAGATATTTGAATAATACTCGCATGTATGTCATACTCTGAAGTGGTGTAATAGGTTTCTCCAAAGCAAAAAAACGTAACCACATTTCCTACAATGAAATATGATGTTCTTGTCGTTACTCTCCATAGTGAGATAACGGTCTCGCTTTATTAGCAACTGACCTCGCCGTCTGTACCAAATCACTATTATATATATCAACACTATAAGCCACAAGAAGTGACCCTCCTCATAACCTCCTCGTACCTCCTCATTACCTCCTCAATACCTCAACATACCTCCTCTTACCTCCTCATGCCTCCTCGTACCTCCTCATTACCTCCTCATGCCTCCTCATTACCTCCTCAATACCTCATCATACCTCCTGAATGACTCATCTTGTCACTTCGTGTTGCTTATAGTGTTGATATATATAATAGTGAATTCCTACTATACCCCTGTAGAGATATATTATGTGACCTTTGCTCTGCTACACATCCTATAGAAAACCGACTCATGCATGTAAGATTTACACACCGGACATTAAGTGCTAATTGAATGGCGGACGCAAAAGCGATGATATGGTCTCCGAACCGGTCGTTATAACCTGAAAAGTCTGCTCTTTTTATCGAGTCGGATTCAATCGCGTCATTGTTTCACTCCTCATTGGTTAATTCAGCTCATTCAAAAGGAGAACTCTTGTCAACATAAAACTCGAATGACTGTCACAATTATTTCCCTTAGACCATATGAGCACATATGTTGGTATGAGCAAAAGTTTCGGGTAGACATTACTCTTGCGGTGATAGAAACCAGTTTCTGTAGCAGTTACTTCCCCTACATCGTTCATGCGCAAACATATCGTAATAAGCAAAAATATCAGTATGAGCAAATTTCGGGTATGAGCAAATTTCGGTGGGGGGGCACCCCCCATTTTATACTACTCCTGGGACTTTAAAAGCCGTAAAACCATTAACTTGGACTCCTTGTTTGGTCCTGTGTTTTTTTAAATGTAAGTAACTATGTTAATATCGTAGCAAAGTAACTATTGTTACAAGCCATATGTATAGACCACATACTTATTAGTATACGTCGGCAGTTGTTACGAGAAACTGTTAGATATGTGTATGTGTGTGCCTAATCCTGATCACAATGAATTCAGATCTATTAATATTGTACTTAACTGACAAATGTTTTACATTAACATAGTAATACTTTCAAACTCTGATTATAAACACTTTCAACCTTTTTGTAGAATTACTTTTGTGTATACATGTTGAATCATTATGTCAAAACACCTTATGAAAATATGTATTATTATTGTCACTAATCTTCATCTCCATTTGCGAATCCGTATCTACAACCTTGGATAATCGTG
This sequence comes from Saxidomus purpurata, assembly GCA_022818135.1. Lineage (NCBI taxonomy): Eukaryota > Metazoa > Mollusca > Bivalvia > Venerida > Veneridae > Saxidomus > Saxidomus purpurata. The sequence goes on along the minus strand of JAFMSR010000009.1, from coordinate 34,027,517 downwards.
AAAGAAGAACACAGTGTGGTCGTAAGCTATTTTCCGATCTGCATTACACATGGGCATTAGCATGCTCATTTTCTCGCTTTACCTACGGATACAGCAAGCCAAAGGCTTAACTACCAACACAAATATATACGCATTATAATCTAACGTAAGTTTTATTAGGCGGTCGCCTGTGTATAAAAAACGAGAAAAGGCGGGAATTCGAGAACCAGAGACACCTTGCAACAGATTTTTTTGCGCGAATACGTTACACAAAGTTGTGCCGTACTATCTATTTCTTTTTGCGGGGATACGCAAAATCCTCTCTAAATGATTAAAGCGCGATAGTGCAGTTTGTTCTTTTCCTCACAGAAAAGAAGTTTTGATATAGCCATAGCTACATGTATATCTCTCACGTATTCAAAATTAACATCGCGGAGAGATACGGCATTGTTTTACCGGAGAAGCTGAAAATCGCAAATAGATAATTCCGCGAAAATAGAATTTCAAATACATTATGTGTTAAATCGGTAAAAAAAGTCCATCACGTAAATACCTGTAATTTGTAGATTATTGGACAACAGTGACTGAATTAGGTATTTTAAAATTAAAAGTCCGACCTTATATTAGGCCAGACATTAGGAGTCCGCTTTACAATTTTGTTTCTCTTCAAAGCCCAGGCTACTCACGTTAACTTGAACATTTTCCACACACGACCACCTTT
>JAFMSR010000009.1:33977687-34026317 GCA_022818135.1 Saxidomus purpurata | reverse complement strand
GGCTTTGTCTCTCTCTCTCTCTCTGTTTTCTTTCATGATTTACCGATTACAACCGTCCATCTGATGTCTTGAAGTTCATTATTCTGAAAGATGTTTAAAAATATTAACAAAACAATTTTTTTAAAGTAGAGTGAAATTCATAATATCATCCGTGCGTGGTTAACACTCCAAAACAGCACCGTGTTTAACACCATTTGACAAAATTATGAAATAATCATTTACGGTCAAAATTGCAAAATGTAAAGACTCTGTAGGCTAGTATCAAGTGTAAAAATATTGGGGTGCTTTGTTTCCCTATAGTAGTCTAACAGGCAATACTTCGTAAATACATAATTATGTTTTCATCATTGAGAACATAACTGCAAATCTAGGTCAGTAAAGTTTTGTGGCGAAATGTTCTCGAAACCCAGGAGCGTTTGAATACATAGTCGGAAAAGGGCTCTCTAATTACCATATGGTTGGCTATATCACGATGTCAGAAATTGTGTAGTAATGTAGCAACACTTGATGTTATGGCTATTTTCGCCCGAATCGACGTTACATAACCAAGGCGCCATGTTTACGTGCATTACACCAGTTCTGATTACATGATTCCTGGCATTGAAAATACCAGCCTTCCAGAATATTTCTTTGACTTTTATGTACCTAAATATGTAGTAAAAGCGTTTGAAAGATGACTTTCTACAGTAGTCGGAACGTAACAGTTGTCAAAATTTGCGTATATCGTGCGTATAACGTGCGTGCAACGTGCGTATAACGTGCGTGCACTCATCGTGTATTTTGTCAATCGTATATCGTGTATCATATCGTATCATTCATCGTGCAACGTGCACCATATACTATACACGATACACGATATACGATTCGCGATGCACGATAATCCATACGGTATACGTACGATTCGATGGTGTATTTCGTAGTTAATCGTTTTACTTAGCGTGCACATCTCCCCCAAAAAACTGCTGATTTCAGTTTATATTATTTGGTGTAGTTGCGAGCGAGAAAGACTTCCGGGACAGGTCGAAGACATTTTCACCTCATATCCGAAATTTAGGTCTATTTTTGCAACGGAAAGGACATCTTTTTTATCTAAACTGCTGTTGTCAATGCATTCCTTAAAGTGCAGCAGACAAGGTACGCCTGTATCGAAGCAACATATCGTGGGTATGATGTTAACAAGTGTTTTATTGGCTATATGCAAATAATACGCCGAATCAACTACACTTTTACGAAAATATTTAAAGTCCGAAGCAATCCAAAACGTCCCCAAAACAAAACGTCCCCAGACCAAAACGTCCCCCCATATGACCAAAATGTCCCCTATACTGCCTGATTGGAATACTATATCCGTTAGCTGACATAAAGAGAAAGGTAATTAGGTATTGTCTTTGACTGAATAATTAGTTTGAGTCTCATCAAATGACTCATTGTCATTCAAAACAGGGTCTGAATATTGTCCAAAATTAATTAAGGCCTCCAGCTGGCCCTTTGTGCGTTGTCCTCTACTCCTGCCTACCTGTTTGAACTTGAGGCTGGGGTTCACCCCTTAGACTGGGGCGCCAGGAATAGATTCTCAAATATTGAGCGAAAGTCAAGGTTTTGGTCAGTGAGATCATAAAGCACGGCTATTTTGTAAGATCCTCCTACAAGTGCCCTATGAAAACAAAATGATCAAATCTGACATACCGCATCTCGCAAAGTTAGAAACTCAAATGATAGATCAGATATTTTTATTCTGGACATCTACATATATACACAGATGGGTCTAAAAATCCAGGCTCTGGTATATTAGCTTCAGCTGTTGTAATCCATCTAAACATGTATGTTGCCATCATAGGAAGATTGACAAATTATTGTTCCATTTATCAGGAATACTCTATAACCTGTTCCTGCATTTATACCAGAAATGATAACAATAGACACTGCCTTGAGCTGTCTTTTACATCATCAACCTAAAAAACTTGCTATATTGTATATATTTTCAGATTCACTATCATCTCTGTTCTCAATGAAATAAAAAAAACAGTCATTCTAGACCAGAGTTATTGAATACATTATTATTATTCATAAATTTTATCAATGCCTAAAAACAGGCTTACCAGTTACCATGTTATAGTGCCCAGCTCATGTAGGTTTATGATAATATCTGGTAATGAGAGCAGATGATGCAGACAAAAGGGGCCTGGTTTAGGGGCCATGATCCAGGACATACCATACTCACCCACAGAAATATATGCCGGGATTCGAACCACTATCCTGGATGGATGGTGTAGAGAATTGAAACTTAAAACAAACACATTTTGCCGCAAAACAGTGCGACCTGGCCGTCCTATGGGATACTTGACAAATTACAAAATGGACAAATCAATCACACGTCTTTGCTGGGCGCAGACTTACTACCAACCAGCTCGGGTTGGTACATACTTTGGGTTGACCAGGTTTGCATCTAGTGCATTGTAAAATGTAACACCCCTCACTGGCTATTTGACTGCATAGCTTTCACCACACAGAGACTAAAATTCAAGCCAGAAATGGATAAGCTTGGACTTGCATGGTTTCACTATTAATAATTATTCTCAGTCTAAGAAAAGCCCTAAGTTAATGTGTATAAAGGTTGTTGGAGAATAACATAGTAGACTGTCAAATGACTGATAAAATTAGTTATCTAATTTACTCCAGTTGCTATCAGACCCCATCCTGTAGGTCACTAGTCAAAATCCTAAACAATTTTTGTATAAATGCAATTTTTTATATTCAGTAAGTACTTAGTATTTTAATTGTAGTAGTAAACATGCTGTTTCACTGGTTAGTGGGTGTTGATTTAAATTGGCAACCCAAAACATAAAAATTCAATCTTGTTATTATTTAGCAAATCATAGTCTGCACATAACAGAAATTAGCAGGCAGTGACGGGTGACATGTTGGTAGGGGTTGCCCAACCACTGTACCTGTTACATGCCTGTTTCAGTTATAAAATACTGTAACTGTAATTTATATCTTATATATAATTTAATACTGTATGGTAGTTTGCACTGTCTGTATGGCACCATATAATATTATAATTAAACAAAATTTCACTGGCTATTATCTGTAATATGTTTGCGACGGAGGGGGTAGGGGGGCGGGTTCAGGATAAATGTAAGCCGGTTTCTACTTACAAACCTACTTGTACTACCTCCAATTGAATTAAACATCAACCCTTTTATCATGATCAGTAAGTAGATCCTTGCAGGTTTGGACTGGCCACTGGCCATACAGATGCTACATCTGATCACCTGCATCTTTCTTACCAGTTTAACTATAACAGACTCTTACTCTCTTACTTCAGAAGGAGGCACATAGAAAAAATTGATTTTAATCAAGTTGTATACCTTGAAATAGGTTTTATTAGATTTGTAATATATATCAGTCTTGTGAGAACCCTCACACTTGATTAATAATTGTATTTTAGTATTACAAGTAGTTCTTTTACTGAAGATCCTAATTAAATTAAGTAGTAAGTTCTGCAAAGAGCTCATTATTTAAGTATACAATAGTATAATATCACTAAAAGAGTACCATAATCATGTTGTATAAAATGAATAAAACATTTTAAAAAATAAGATTTCTTTTAAGGCTAAGATGGCAAAATTGTGCTTGTGTGGACTTCCCGTAAAGCCAGTGATACCGGCTAACACCTATTTTTTTGTAGTTTTATTTTTGAACACCTCTATATTAATTGTGTGTAGTTTGTAATCTTAATAGCTTAATAAAGAAAATAATATGAAAATCACATCTATTACTAAGTCACAATTTACTCTGGTCTCAGTAGACCGGTTGTTTAGTTATGTAGTCATATAGTACTTCTGACACTGATCTCCTCTGGTTAGTTTCATAAATTGAAACCATTTTAGAAATCTTTCAAAGGGCCTTTTTTCCTGTAAGTGTGGCAGAGGTGGTGCTTGAACTCTGTCCGGTTTATTAAATTTGTTCCTCATCTCTGATAGTTTCCTTAAAATGCCTAGCTTACATCAATTTGAACAAATATAGATCTTTTAAGTTCTTTCTACATATCTAAATTCCAAAATAACTAAAACAAAACATGAGTACCATCATTGCTGAGCTCTATTCTGCAGTCTCATAGTTATTGAGGTTTTTGAAACATGTGAGGTTACACCCCCCTTTATAAATATAGAGTGTTGCTTAGCTCTTTCATATTGTTGTCAGTCTTCCATCAAATTATTTGCTAATGCTACATGTGTATTCCAAGAACAATTTTTCCAAATGATCTACTACATGTATAGTATAAAAGTAAAAGGTAAAGTGCTTTTTTATTATAGTGTCACCCCTATTTAAAGGGCCAGCCATTTCTGACTTATGAGAGACTTTTTGAGCACATGTACCTCCCGAATCCTACCATTTAATGCCAGGCACCAGGCAGGTAGGCATACGGTAACCATTATTTAACTAGCTGGCGGCTCACCAACCAGCTATATCAGAACGGACCCCTGGTGGGCTTCGAACCTTCGACCTCCCACTCCAAAGGCGGATGCCTAAACCACTAGACCAAGGGAGACGGTATATGTACATGTGTTACCACCTCATAATATCATCAGACTTATGTACATAGGATATGCAAACAAAATCTAAATGCTATTATCTCATAGCCTTTATACTGAACTACTTATGTAAAAAATGCCATCAGATAAATTAGATACTGGAATGTACATCATTTTTCTGCCCAGTAATTAACCATCCACTGATGTTCATTGTATCTTCTTCATCATCAGTATATATCAAATAAACATATAATTCCATATAAGATTATATGTTTCATGTATATATAATGGATATGTTAACACCATATATGGCATTTTGAGACTGTATAATCTAGGCTGTGAGATGTGTCTTCTCCAGGGTTCTAATTGAATCTGCTATCCACCACTGGATGCAGAGTTGTGTCATGCAATTGGACCATTCCATTATTCTACAGAGGGTCCAAAATAATTTTGCAAATGATTTTTAATCTGTTTTTTGGTTCATTTCCTAGAAAGTTTTATAAATTTTATCCCAAAATGGGTGAGAAAATTTATAATACATAACAGTCTGTTTAATTTTACTTTAAATTTATTACTACCCCAATAAAGTATTACTCAAACCACCTCAACAGGGGTTCTGAATCTAAAAGAATGGTAGCAGTGACATAAAGTATATGAAACTGCGTGCCAAGAATTAAACTACATTGAAATAAAGATTAACTTTAATAACCCTCTTCACTCTAGAAAATATCACTGTTTCCCAGAGGTTCATTTTTTCTATGTGTTTTTATATACCCCACCTATAGAATAGGCCCACTAAAACACAATATAAAGTAACATGATATAAAACTTTACATAGAATTAATCACCATAGTCCACAGTACATAAATACTGCATTGCGCTTTAATTATCTTCTCTCCTCTAAGAATAATCTTAGATTTCTAGAGGGACATTTTTCACTTTCGGGCTACCGGAAAAAACCTAAATATTGTTCAAAACTTTTTTCTATTAAAACATTGGTCAAAATTAGGGGCTGTATAATCATCACAACTATAAATACTACAAAATAACATTAAAAACCCCGTTCCAAATGCTTGATTTATTCGAAAACGCCATTTCAAGCTTTCAGTTTCTTCAATGTCAATTTACCCCACCCACTTGACACCCATCAACATATCAATTCAAGGTCCAGTATAAAATTATTATACTTGAACACGGTCCTAAAAAGTGTCTTTAATGTAGAATTTATTTAACGAAAAGTGTAGATGGCAATTAACATTAATTACGCCCGTTTTCTCGCACATCGGGATCAATTTCCTGCCAAAGTCACTCCGACAGGTGTTCAAATTTGACACATACTGTGATATGAAAACTGTGGATCTTTGACACTTATCGATGTCATTTTTTATTGTTAACGTATGAAACTTCTAATTGATCTTATTCTTTCGGTCTGATTAAAAGGTCTAAGTCTAGATAAAATGTGAAATCTCAAAGTGATCGTATAACGTGTATAATCCGTTTATCGTGCAGCGTGTAGCGTGCGCTTCGTACATCGTGTATCGTTCTGAATCGCTCATCGTGTATTTACCGAACGTGCAACGTGCGTCTAACGTGCGTGTATCGTGCGTACATCGTGCGTGTATCGTGCACTCCGTGTGACAACTGTTACGTTCCGACTACTGTACAGCTTTCAAGTATGTAAAAAGTTAATATCCAACGACAATTAAATTGAACATTCTTACGTTGCTGTTGAGCAAATCTAATACACATATACGAATGTTAAGATGGGTGTTTCATGTGTGTGTGACGTTCATGTCATTGGTATTGATACAGATTTTACAAATAAAAACCGCCTTGGTGTACAGAATTGTCTCCTTCGTACCATAAAGGCATGTGTACACATTGAACGAATTTAAAACTAAAAAAGCCGTAGGTAATAAATGTTTTTTTTTTATCGTTAAAACTTAAAAAAGCATTTGTCATACCGATAAAAGCATAATAAATCATAATGAAAACTCTGTATCTGCTGCTTTAACGATTTTCAGTGCAATAATTGTGTTCTTCGTGGCATAAAGAGCTGGTTTCAGTAGCTGTAAGCAGCAATAATAATATAAGCACTAGTCGTTGTTTATACAAAAAAACAAGCAGTTCCGAGTAGTTTATAAAGTGCTCCACAGAACAGTCTTCAGCTTTAAAATCGTTAATTACGTAACTTTTATTAACACTTCATAAGATACAGCGATCTGTATACATTGGTGTATATGACTGCAGCTGATAACTTCACTTTTGTCACAACTCAACACAATACATGTACTCTGCAAATAAGAGTTAGAACTGCCCGTTTTCAGAAAAAAAGGACAGTCAATCCATCTTCCAAGTGACACTATGTATTTGCATGAGATTCCAGCAATATGTTTACGGCATGAATTCATGTTCGTATATGTTCCTTCCAAAACAACATTTTGACAGTGCTTCTGAATTAACCAAACCACGAGCATTCCAGATCAAGATTCCAATCAAGCACTTCAACTTTGCATATGTATCAAAGTTTTACCCTCTGTTATTGCCTGATATTCAGGTGATTTACAAGCATTTAGCGCGGGTTGCAACTTTTGACGTTACGTCACTGTAAATAATGCAACTGCTTATGTAAAAGTCAGACTTTAAAGCATGGAATGAGAATATCTTAATTACAAAAAATACATAAGTTCCTAGTGGTGTTCGTCTAGACTGATCCTGCAAATTATCAAAAGAAGAATTTTCACGAACATGCATCAAAACACAAGAGATACACTATCCGACAGACGGACGAACAAACTATAAAGGAAAGGTAAGCAAAAGTTGCGTTTTTATTTTTGGCTAAGTTATCATGTACAAGAAAACAAAGTTATATGTGTTAACTTAAAGGCAAATATAAATACAAATGTTACCGAAGGTGCATTTTCAAGGCCTTTTAAACCAATAGTCCGCACTTTTAACCGTGAGTTGTCTGGTTCACACTCTGTTACATAGAAGGCTGCAAATTGGGTATCCACTTCCAGTTAGTACTATCTTCTACACTCAGATTGATTTAAAAAGATAATTTAATCACAATTTCGTCAATGGACAATTAAAAGGGAGCGGTGGTGTAAAGGGTAAGGTATCTGCCTCTCATCCCGGAGGTTGCGGGTTCGAACCTCACTTGGGTTACGTCTGTACCTCCTCATATGACACCAGTACTTGTTTTTCAAGGAAGCGGACTCGAGAGTAACTCGATAAAATATAGCTTGTTTCGTTTCACAATCTTGCTAAAATAAGTTAGTATAAACTAATGGACAATTATGTCTCTTAAGTTGTAATTAAAGAACTAAAGAATTAAAGTTACTGTGTAGCGAAAATGTTTCTATAGAGTAGCTAGATATAAGAGTATAAACTGCCATTGTACCTATCGAATGATAGAAATCATGTAATATTCTGCCCTCTTATATCACGAGCTAACAAATTAAGGTAAATCAGAGTTAAGCCAGGTTAAGCAAATAAATGCTGTTATAACTAATGGAAAATTTCAGATAATACAAGTACATGTATAAAATCTAACTCAAAGACTTTTTTGGTAGAAAACACGATATTTGATATTAAATCAAAAACACAGGACACGTAAATAAAATGTAATAAGCCAATTCATCAAGATTTTACTGAATCTTTTTACATTTGGCGGCAACTATTATCAAGATCAGACTCCTTTGTCCCGAACTTAATTTAATTTCAGTATGTAAAGTTTGCTAAAACGATACTGCAAAAATAACTAACTTCATAATTTAATTTCTCCTAGGAGGGAGAGTGCCGCTTTTCGCCTCTAATCTGTTACTGGTTAAAACATATCTATTTTAAATATGATACCAATATCATTCCATTCGACAAGGGTATATTTGTAATAGCTCTTATACATGACGGCTTTCAACTGCAAAGATTCTTAACCGCACCGCTGTAATTTCTTGTGGATCCTGATTGTAAGGTGTTTATAATTGAAAAATTATAACATACGGATATCTGATTTAAAAACTTGTGTATATTGTGTTATTGTGTCATTTACAAAAGCAGCCCGTTAAATCAAAAAAAGAAGTATGCCATGTAATCATAAACAAATGTACAATTCCTTAACTAGTTAAGCACACACAAGAAAATTCAGACCTGTTCTTATCCTAAATATGCCAGCGCCTTTTGCGAAATTTATGTATAACACTATCAGTGGTTTTGTACTCAGCAACTCGGTCTTAACGTTCGGCCTTTCAGTAACCTCAAATGCCTGGTACTCATACATCTGCAGAACGGACGAGATGTCCTGTATTTAATCTGCCAGAAAAATGTACATTAAATGTAAATATGAACAAAGGCAGAAGTATAAAAGTCGAAGCATATGCACTGTTTTAGCAAAGAGGTAACCATCACTTCATGTGTTTGATTAATCCCATTGCAAATCGATATATGGAATGTTGTAATATTTCATAACGTATATTACACGAAGTATCGGAACAGATTTTGCACCGACAATACAAGGAGAGCGTGCTTGCTGTAACTTCTTTCTGTACATGGGACAATAATGTTTGCAGATGATATTTATATAAGGGAGCTTACTTGTACATTACTTCTGCAGAGTTTCTAACGTCGTTTATCTTTCTTTGTCTTTAGTTCTTGTTTTCCAATAAGAATGGTTATGCCACCCCTACCTCTGTGCAATTTAATATGCTTGCTGGCTCTCGTTGCAACCACGTTGTTTGGTTCTATATTGCATCAATATATGCTATTTTACTATTTATTTAAACTTAAATATGGTGCACAAAATAAGATAGGTATTTGTTTTAAGTACTTAAAAAATGGTAATTAGTATATATGTATGACTATCTTAACATTTTGAAATCCGTATATCGTTTGATACAATATTACATGTACGTGAGGTATATAGTATTTCTCCTTTTATATTACAAGACATGTAAAAGTTATACCTTTACACTCACCTACTTTCAAAAGTTCATTCAATGTTTCCAATGCTTCCGTCAGTCGTTTTACTACACAGAAGTATGAAAAGTCATTGCTTTAGCTTAATATTTCAAAAAAAGGTTTAGGCTGATAAATTTAGAACACACATGGCAAACTGTGTGATAGCATGCTTAGATAAGATAAACATTTTGTTTGGTGTATGGATGGAGATAAAATAGTATACTTACGATAATGTTTGGACATTTTTTAATTAAGTGTCAGCATTATCTTAGGGTTATCTATTTAATATTAATTCATTCAGTTGTCCTTTTCCTGTTTTATTGCTGGACTTGTATTTCTGACAAACAATTTCCAGAAAAAGTTGTCTCGAGAGTAGAAGAATTACAAAGAATTACTTGGTATATTTCCTGATCGGTCTTGTGTGAGAAGTATCTTACAAAATGTTACGTAAATAACAGCACTCCATAGAATTAGTTGTCTACGTAAATTTTTTTGATTTATATATCAATATGACTTTCAAACCACATTTACTGTTATTGTTTTTTTTGTGAATAAAGAAGAAATAAAAAATGAAAATACGTAGTTTAGCGTTATGGAAAATCAACGAGAGAGTTTTTAAATTAGTTTAGATCTTTCTTTTCTATCCTTTATTTAGCATATCATGTTGTACATATATTTATATGAATACATGTACATTCTTTACACAAAATTAAATGATGATTGGCTTGGTGTTTATGGTGTTTACTGATGACTGTATTATTTCAGAAAAGCGACACGTGCAAATTCAAAGGCATCGTCCAATAACATGTTGGAGATTGGTGGTAATCCCGAAAAAACGCACCGGACATGACTTCAGTAATGAAAATGTTATAGATAGCTTGTAATCGGAGAACCTCTTGAATGACGCTCTTCAAATATTTCCCAGACGGTATATTATCTGTAATGTTTTGCACATTCACACGCATCACTACAACAGGTAAAGACAATACTGTTGAAGTATGACTTCATTTACCTGCAGATATCATTACATGTAAATGGTAAACAGTGTCAGGTGAATTGAATGCAGCTCAATTTGACAAATAAAAAGTTTTACATCAGAAGCAGAGAAAGTGACCATGTATCGAAAGCAACAACTCGTAATAATGGTTTTAACACCAATTCAGATTCAACTTCACCATATCTTCATATGATATCAGTACTGTTTCCTCGACGGAAGCAGTCAAAACAGTGGCTTGATCAGCTAGAGTTTCCAGAAGTAACGAAAATAATCTTATTATAAAAAGACTGTACGGAAATATTGTACTTATATGTATCAAGTATAACCTTTTTAATATTTGAAATACTGTTGTTCCAATTATATTGGCAAATCTAACCCTTTTCGCACGATTTGCTGTCCTCCAGTCTGGCGATAACCTTAGTCCAGTCGTATGCCAGACATTACGTCAGGTGATATATTTTAACAGGGTTTACGATATATGACGTAAAATGGCGGCTGCTTACAATTTCCCTATGGATTGTCTTTACCTTGTCAATAGTGCTGGAAAAAATATGAAAGTAAAGGTTTACTGAAAACCATTGCTATTTTTACGAAGTCGTGTCTTTAAGAACTCAACTAAGTCTTAATGTCATAGCTGAGTAGATTGTCGGTTGGACAGCTTACAGTCTCTGGCTCTTGCTCCTTTCGTGTCAGCCTAGTGTAATAAGTCGATGAATTAAATCATCGACATTCCTATTTAGTTATGATGAGGTTTTACTAATTTGCCAAAATCTGGCGCAGACTGCATGTTATGATACGACCTACGCACAAATCTAACGATATTTTAAGTGACTGAAGTACTCTTTGAAAAAGACATAAACCGTCCGTCATATATAAAAAGGAGCCGTGAAGTGGCTTCAAAATAAACTAACAATACTTTTATTAGTTATCTAGATAGAAAGGACGTACAACAGGCAATCTGACAATCAGTTACATGCATAGAATCCTATATGAAATATATTATTGTAAATATAGTGTGAGAAATAAGAAATGACCAGCGACACGGGAAAATGGGCCTTCGGACAAAATACTTGGAAACTAGCTTTCTTGTATATTTTGAACAAACAATATTTCAATATCAATATGGGAAAATTTCAGTTACCAACCTCCAGTAGATTCAAAATTACAACATTCTGAAAAAGTAAACCTAAGGCCTCATTGTTTACTCTAAAAATGACGTCACATACCACAATTTAACGTCAAAACTCACTTCAACTTACATAGACAGTAAATTATTGCGGTAATTATTTCCTAACAACATTATTTATTTTTGGTTGCAATATTATATACTCTTTCGATATGTATCATATCTGGTGAAATATTTCATGTCTTCTTTCCACGATATGCTTTTTTCATAGGGTATAGCCAATATAAAAAAGAATCATTTCAAATCGCTGTTCCCATAGTAATGGTCTTGAAAGATTTTGAAGCAAATAATATGTTTCTGTGGTGGAAAATATAGTGGCTATCAGTTTTTAATATTGGTTTTGCATTTAAAAAGGGTGACAAAAAAGTCAATTTTATGTTGTTTGTAATCAATTATTGTCGAATAATGTTACAAATGTCCGAAGGTACATTTTCCCGTGTCGCTGGTCAGTATGTTACCTTGAAATATTGAAGATTCCGTGAATGTCGTCATCACCGTGTAGAAAATTTTCTTGTAAAAGTATAACAGCAGTAATAGTAAGTAACTCGTCCTCTTATGTATACAGTTTCTCCATATTAACAAAGTTTGGAAAGGAATTACTTGCCCTAACATATTCTCTACATAGTATAACAGTAAGAAAAAAAAATAAATCCATTCCTTTTTGGATCAGTTTCGTTTTTTTTTCAGACTAAAAATGAAATAATTAAAATGACTTGTCTACTTTGCACGCAAATTAGAGTTTATATCATGACTTTGTCTAAGAGCTATTTAAATTTTAAATGTTCATATGAGCTGGAAGTAATTCAACTTTTTATGCTTTAAAAGATTACGGGGAATCGCCGAATAGATGTGCGTGTCAAAGGTTATATTTCCTTTCTTCACGAGTTATTAGTCAGTGTTAAAATATGGTAGTTTATACTAATTTATTTTAGCTCGATTGTGAAGAAAGCTTGTAGCTTATCGGGTCACTCTGCAGTCCGCTTCCTGGAAATATCAGTACTGGTGTCATATGATCAGGTACGGTCGTGACCCTAGTGGGGCTCGAACCCGCAACCTCCGGGATGAACGGCAGACACCGTAACCTCTACACCACCGCAGCGCGATATAGGTTAGGTGTTGTCTGCGGCTTCATTTATTTCACGACGCTGCATTAAGAAGACGTATCGAACCAATCACTAGCGATGTTATTAATGTCACGGACATGAAATATTTTTTATGGGCCAACGGGAAACATCGTTATGAAAAGTGATACTGTGGTAATATTGATTGAGATTTTACATGTATTTGATCCCCCATGAGGAGGATCTAAAGAAATAATGTAAAAAAGTTAAGCCTTAGAAAAGTGTCTTCAATAAGTTCATTTTTAATTTTATTTTTGCATTTGGAGAGACCGCTTCCTAGTGTTTTATGATATATGCAAAACTGTTTCACGAACTAGTATTACAAGTATGATATAAAAGAAACTATATATTTTAACTCAATCAATGAACTTTATTCAGTGAGCACTTCACATTGATAGTATTGATCAGTGTGCAAGCCTCACAATAAGCACTGTTCGGTGAGCATGTTTCCCAGTAAACACTGTTCACTAAGCACTTCTCACAGTGAAGATCGTTCGGTGAGCATCTTTTTCAGTAAGCATTGATAAGTGTGCACTTTTCACAATGAGTATTGTTCAGTGAGCACTTCGAACAATGAGTATTGTTCAGTAAGCACTTCTCACACTGTAGATTGTTAAGTGAGGACTTTCAACAATAAACATTGTTCAGTGAACACTTACGCAGTAAGACTTATTCAGTGAACACTTAACAACAATAATCTCTTCTCACAGTGATGATTGTTCAGAGAGCTTTTCACACAGTAGACATTATTCAGTGAGAACTTCAAGCTGTATGCACTCTTCGGTGAACACATTTCACACTGAGCATTGTTCAGCGAGCAATTCTTGCAGTATGCATTGTTCAGTGAGCACCATGTAAAATAAGATTTAAATTGCAACTTCTCTGACATTGCAGCACGTATTCAATACAAAACCTTTACTCTCATATTAGTAACTTGGGTGAAAAACATTTCTTATTCTTCAGGTACCTCACAATTTCTAATAGAAATATGTTGATTGCTGGTTCTGAGAGTTGACAACGCGGGTCTTTGAATTGTGACACATGTATGAAGTTGCATGGTCACATTTTAGCCACATCTTTCTGAAGAAACATTATTTGCTTTATACCAAATTGTACTTTCTGATTTGTGTAGTTAGCATTGGTAGACGACAACTCATGGTGGGCATTAATTAAGTGGATACTTTTCACAAAAATCACTTCTCATAATGATCATTGTCAGGTAGCATTTCAAACAGGAAGCATTCTTCGGTGAGAACTTCTCACAGTAAACAGTTTTCGCAGTGAGCATGCTTCAGTGAGCACTTCTCTCAGTGAGCTTTGTTCAGTGAGCTCTTCTCGAAGTGAGCTTTGATCAATGAGCTCTTCTAGAAAAGAGCTTTGTTCAGTGAGCTCTTCTCACAGTGAGCTTTGCTCCGTAAACACTTCTCGGAGTGAGCTTTGTCCAGTGAGCTCTTCTTACAGCGAGCATTGTTTGTGGGCACTTCTCACAGACAGTTTTGTTAAATGGGCACTCCTCACAGAGAGCATTGTTCAGTGAGTACTTTTGGCAGTAAGCATTGATCAATGGGTACTTCTTAAAGTGAGTGTTATTCAGTGAGCATGCCTTATAGTGAGCTTTGTTCAGTGTGAAGATCTCACTGTGAGCCTTGTTCATGGAACACTTCTCAGTGATCCTTTCGCAGTGAGTAGTTCTCAGTGAGCATTGTTCAGTGTGTACTTCTCACAGTGAATATTGTTCATTGTGCACTTCTCAGGGTGAGCATGGTCAGTGAGCACTTCACACAGTGATCTTTGTTCAGTGTGGACTTCTCACAGTGAACAATAATTAGTCAGAACTTAACACAGTGAGCATTTTTCAGTGTGCACTTTTCACAATGAGCGTTGTTCAGTGAAACCTCTCACAACAAGCATTGTTCAGTGAGCACTTCTCAAAGTGAGCATTGCTTATTAAGCACTTCTCACAATGAGCCTTTGTTCAGTAAGCACTTCTCAAAATGGCATTTGTTCTTGTTATGAAGCTCAAAAGTGTATATACGAGCACTTGATGTAAAGAAATTAATTAACGTATCATGCTAGAATAGGAAAAACTGTAGCGACAGTGGCGTTGCTTTTTAAACCGATTATTAAACACTCCATTTTGTCGTAATTCCTTTGAACATGCGGAGCATTATTTCTTTCGTTTTCTATATAGTTTTTACCTATTGGACGACTGTCTTATATAGAACACATGAAGCTGAGCTGTTTAGGTTTAAACGCAATTGAGGTTTTGCCTTTCGATTTTTATTTACAGGAAGGTGAGTCTACACATAAAGTTATTGGTATGCGAGTATATGAGTTATTAAAGAGGAAACACCAGCAGCATATGTATCAAATTTAGGTAGCGAAACAATTATCTATCATGATTTAAACCAAAGTGTTCTTAACCACGACCTTACCAAGTCATTCACTTCAGTGTAAATATTCTTCGGCCAATGAGCGTTTGTTTTCACCTTTAGTTTCGGCTTATTTGAGGGTGAAGGTCAATAAACAGGTGATCGGTACTGCAACTTTTGATCGATCGATTATAAAATCGATATGATCACACAGGTAAGGGATCCACAAGCCTGTATCTATGACTTTATCAGCTAGTCAGTTGTCATTTCACTTTGTTTGAAAGTGTTTAATTGGTTAGAGAACATAATCAAGTCACCCTTACAATACTTTAACCTTTGTAATGTTAATGTTATCAAATAACAATATTACGATCGTAGCTTATTTAGTTATCAACACTACATTATCGAAACGAACAGAATGCTGATCACTGTAGAAAGTGCGGCTACAGTTTACATAATTAAAAGTCCTACAGTAAAATCAAAGCACTGAAAGTACTATGTTGGTGCGTTTAAATTAAGTTTAGCATGTTCAACTCAAAGTGATATATTCATGGAGTGTTAAATGTTGACCCCTTCATTTTGTGAAATTCAGTTCAACTACTAAGTGAGATTGGAAATGTTCAACTTTAATATACCGAGCTGCCCAATACGTTGAATGTGAGCTCAAGATGAAGACCAATGTCAAGGAAATGAAAACTTATTTGCAATTCTCGCAAACTTGGGTTTCAGCTTGCAGATGTGTAAATGAACTTGGATTTGGTTTTCAATAATGTTGTTATTGCAATGATACAACGCTCAAAACGTAGTACTAAGAGACTGTGAGAGTTTAGTTTGGAAAAACTATTGTTAGTCAAAACTGTAGGGACAGGAACGTGCCAAAATATAATATTTTAGGCTCTGTTTCGTCTCATTCAAATCAACAACCAATAGATTGGGATGATGTACGCATAAAGATTTGTTTAAGGTCTTTGGAATTAGAACTATTTAATTTTTACAACTTAGCCCAAAGTATTAGTCAGCGTCGAACTATTTCTTTCAGATGAGTTTCCTGTGTTTTAGGAACGTAGTAACTCCAAAATCCGTTTATTAATTCTTAGTGTGTGCATTTGTTAGCTCTCGAAATGCTGTCCAAAAAACTAAATAGAGATCTAAGTGATCTGTGTTCATTCCATTGCGTCCATTTTTTTGCACCAAATATCATTAATACACTATACGCTACAACGGCCAGCTATCTTTTTTTAAAGATACATTTGCACTTACTGTTTCTCCTACGACTTACTGAATGTTCTCTTTACGTGATATACAAAGAGAACTGTAAATTGGGATTAATTTTACTGTTTTGCTGGCGCTCAGTAGGAAATGACATTATGTACATGTAATGCAATAATGATAAAATGCAAAAGCTACAAACAGTCGAGTATTCTTAAAGAAACACAAATAAATGTATTTGTCTCATGTAAGTTTATTTCCGCTCTAGATACAAATGACATACAATTATATCAAACTAAATCATTATTAAACATAACTGAAACAGACGTATACCACATGTTTACCATGAAGTGTTATAAACAAACGTTTATAAGATTTAGTTCAATAACCACCAATGACGTCATCTTTTCTTAACAGAGTGTGGCATTGCATAAAACACGTTATGTTATCTTAATACTACATTTGTACTCATATTGTCATTCGTAGGGCATAGAGTTAACTATCTTCGAAGAGCGAAAATAGCCTCACACGAGTTTTACCAGAGAAAATGAGTTAGATATCGATATATTAATATCTCATTCCTTAACTCATTTCCCTTCACTATCTTTTGGACTAAGACTTAAGGGAGTCGGCCGCCAGTGTTGTTGCCTCGAAACGTCACTGAACTTCCTTCCTTGCGCTACACACCATCATCTTTTTATGCCATAATAACACCGTGAACTACAAGAACGCCCATTCGTTAAGGTCGTGATGGGGACATCTTCCCGAATAATAAAATTCATGCAAATAGATGAAACTCGGACCTGTCTACATGTTTTTCCTTATAAATATCTTGAGTGGATATTTCAATTTGCAAAGTGTCACCAATTGTTCAAAGGGGTATCCAATGGAACATTACAGACTATAAAGCAAATAGTGCAGATCATAGTCAGATGGGACAAATGATTAAACATTTGTTTCATGGGGCAGAAAAATATCTAGCAGGTGCGTCTATATGATTTGTTTCAGACGTTTAAAGAAAATGTATAATTACATGAATAATTAAATATTGGTGCGGAAACGTCCAACGTGAGCTATAGTTTCATTGTTTCCAACTCCGGCCAAATTTAACTGGGCAGTAATATACTGAACGATAATCTCACCTTAAGTTCTACAGCTAAAATAAATAGAAGTAATATATAATAATAATAAAGGGTAAGTGTTTTAGCATGAATACAAATGCAAGAAAGGGACAGGTCACACAGGAAAACAGAACACAGAAAAAACTTGTTCGAGTATGATTTGCATTTCATGTTCTAATTTTTTGCTTAAAATCCAAAAGAGCTAGAAATAAGATGAACTCGATTTGTTTTGGTATTAACGGTCTTCTGATAATTTAATATAAGGTTAGGCTAACATTTACTTGGGGTCTGTTTTTCAAGACAGAATATGACTTTGATCTAAGTATACATAATCTGACGGTTACTACAGAAAGTGTAGTTTGTTTCTGTCTTTCGTAGCTCCACTAAAGTGACAAGCGACATATTTGTAGACAGTTATGCCGGCTAAGAAGCTACTTAAATCAGCAATGCGTGTTCATAGGTGGTAAAATCTAAGAGTATAGGCGCAACTAAGAAGCTGAAATTAAGAAAGAATGTTTGCTGTTGATAGCAGCTTAAAAGTTACTTTTAAGTGTTTTGCTATTTAAAAGAGTTTGGTTACAACCAAAGCAGCCAGAAGTGTCATTAAACTGATTGCGACGGCTGCGCTGCTGTTCGGACATGTGGTCTGCACGGAAGCGGTCACTGTTGTTGTCGCAGTGAGTGGCGTAGAAGAATCGTCCACAGCTGTTATCACAAGAGTGTAGCTAGCCGTTGTCGCCATTGCCAACGTTTTTCCTGTTTCCACTTCAATAACACCGCTACCAGTTATTTTAAAATCACCGTTGTCACCGGCTAAAAAAAGATGTATGAAATTTAAACCAGTGTTTGTGATGTTTTACCAATCAATCACGTGACTATTAAGCTGCCAACTGCTATAATTTGGTGAATTTCGCGTTACGAAAAATTTTCGATTTCTGAGCAGACAGTTGTCTGCAAATTTTAAAATCGCGAAAGAAGATGTCTAATTGTAACCCTATATAAAAAAATATATAAAATTTTGCGAAATTAAAAATTTAGCCAAGTGGGAAATTCGCTAAAATAGCTTCAATTAAATCATTGAAAATATTTCCCAATCTACATATCTTTAAGTAGCTACGTTTGATGCATCATTTGGAAAACTGCTCGAAATAGGTTTGATCTAAGTTGTTTGATAAATAGTACATGAATATGCATGTACATGTGGTGAAGTTTTTCGATAATCGAAGCTCAAGGAAAATAAGCAACAATCTGGTTTCTTGAAGTTACTTCTTGTATTTAGAAGATACTAAGACATGTAACAACAATAATTTCAAAGATTGTTTCGCAATCTAAAAAAGCCACACTTACAAGCAATGGCCCATGTGAAAGTTGTATTCGAGTTAGAATCGGTTGCAGCCAGATCTATCAAATCCGTGCCTGAAATATAGAAAGGAGCTTCATACATTCATTGTTCTACAAAAAAAACGTAATTCAGTAAACTCCGTATATAACGACTCCGGATATAGCGAAATTTCGGATGTAAGGAACACATTTCCTGGGCAAGACTACATTTCATTGTTTATTTTATGTGAAAAAACTATATGGATAGAACATATTCCGGATATAAGGAACACATTTAAATCATCCCAACTAGTTCGTTATATTCGGAATTTACTGTAAGTGCTTGTCTTTTTAATTGTCACTAAATCTAAACGGAACAGTCATTTGTATCTATGAGACACACTCCTTTTCAGCACGGTTACTTTTTGACCTTTCTATATGTATTACTAGCACTAGTCGTACAGTGAAAATGAAAATGTTTATATTATAAATTATAAAGAAGAATGAACATGAATCTTGCCACTCTTGTACGCAATCCGCACCACATAGTCAAAAAGAGACGGTCCTAAGACTAACCGATCAACAGACACACTGGCAGACAGACAGCCAGACGGACCGACAGACACGGACGGACGGACGTACTCACCAGACGGACTTTGTGAGGTTATCCCTTTGATCTTTCTTTGATCTTTTTTAACCCCACAATAGAATCATTTAACCCCACAATACCATTTTAACGCCATCATGACGGAATGAACTAAAACAACCTCACAATGCTAAGTTGTTCTCAAACCCTAACCCCCTAATGTCTACTGGGCATGTACGGACGGACGCACACAGACAGACACACAGTTTCGTTTATTTAAAGCCGGATAACATACTTTTGTGATAATATGATAGAATACAATTAAACGTGTCTTTTGGGGAGTATACATGGCGCAGTGGTAGTGCCTTCGTCTCGGGATCAAGGGGTCCCGGATTTGACTCTCACCAGTGCCAAGTAGTTGTAGTATCCTTTTTCAAGACATGATCATTCAACATTGCCCCCCCCCTCTCTCTCTCTCTCTCTCTCTCTCTCTCTCTCTCTCTCTCTCTCTCTCTCTCTCTCTCTCTCTCCAGGCTGATTCCATCTGGAGTGAGTCTCTTGAGAGCGTTTGATATATGTTGTAAAATATTGTTTCGCAATCGAGAAAAAATAAATTAGTACAAATAAATTCGAAAAGTCCTTTGCTTATTTACGTCTCATTTCACAAAGCACCGATATCACATTGTAACGTACCCGCTGTAGATGCATTCGCGATACAGGAAGTACTACTGTGTGTTGATATCATTGGTGCAGCATTCACATTGATAGTCACAGTCGCTGACACTGTATCAGTCCCGTCAGTGGCGCTGTAAGTGAGTTTTTAATAATTAACTACAAAACAAATACTACAAATAGTTATATAAAGACTTCGTGTATATTTTAGGACAACCATCCAAAATGATTCGTATAATCCATGCTCTATATCACGAAAAGGTCTTGTTTTAAAGAGATCATCTATAGTTGTGTAAGTTTTCATCACATAACATGTATGTCGGATTTTAGTTTGCCTAATTCTTCATTTATCCTCTGTTAAAGTAACTTGTTGTCAAATAATTTTTTATAAATGATTAAAGTAAAACATGAATAAAGTTTCTATGGATTATGCAGGGGTTGAAACATGTGACATTTTGAATATTGTAATACTGAAACCTTTACATGGGTAAATGTTTTCATGATGTATTTGTGACTTAAGAAACGGGAGGAAGAAAGATTGGCTAAAGTGTATTTATTTGTATTCAGTGACAAAAGAAATCGTTCGTCAGGTAATTTAAAGTACTATGTGGAAGAACAAAACTCCATATTGCCTCTTTCCTCGAAAAAAATAGAGAAAAATCAGTCCTACATCCCGGCGGCCATTTTTTTATTAAGAAACATGGCTTGAATGAACTGAGGGCCACGCAAAAAGCCATTGCTGAAAACTCATCCTGTCTCCTAACGGTCGAGTGTTTGACGAGCAAATAAGGTCTAAAGAGTTGGTTGACTTCGCACAACAGACGGCGGTCCGAGGTGATTGCAATATGCCTTTACGGACTTTGGTAGAGAGTAATTCAATCAGCATTTCAGTGATATAATTTTAAACTCACATAAGCAAATTCAGGAATCTTCAACTTTGGAGGACATAGAAAGTTGTACCGTATACAGTGCAACCTCTCAGGAACAAACACCCAAAAACATGTTTGTTGAAGAGAGGTGTTGCTTAAAAGAGGTTAATTCCTTACATAGTTGTTGCAACGGGAACAAACAGGTGTGTTTTTAAGGAGGGTTGTTCCTGTAGGGAGGTGTCGTTTGGGAAAGCTGGACTGTATTTGCCATGTGAAACAAACAAATGTTTTAGAAAATTCAACATAGCTTGATGGAGGAGATATTTTAGAAATTGATTTTAGTTGCCGTGGCTTCGATTTATCTTCATTAGAAGGAATCTGATGATGAAAAATGCAAGGATGATAACAATTAAATTTCAAAACATTTGGTAAAAATGCTTCAGAGGAAATGACGTTGAAGGAAAATAATTAAGACGGACGAAGTGCAACGAGACAAGAGGATGATCACAGTAGGTTCACCATGATTATTCATGCATTGGTGGGTTTAATCAGCTGATATTATAACAAATTATTTAAAGTTGCTTGCTCTCAGACTTATTGAAAAAACAAGGTTCTTCAAACTGTCTGAAATTAACATATTTCAGAAAGAATCTACCCTTATGAATTCCTGCTACTAAGTAATAAAGGGATACACACGCTTTTGAAATTTGAAATACTGTAGCCGTGCTGTCAAACCAATACCACAAACATTTTCAACATATTTTCTCAAATTGCTATGTAGATTTTTACTTGTGTTATTGATTCTTGCCATTACGTTTGCACTTTATATTTTAGTAGGTCATTTTTGAGAAATGTTTTTCTTTTATTGTGAATTTTAATCGAGCTGCAATAAAAACTTAGCGCATTGCCCTTGATATAAATTAAATTATCTTTAAAGCATGTAATTTCAATTAATAGCATTATATAAACTGGATAGTACTATGTACTCACTTAATGACCATTGTTAAAGAGGTTGATGTGGAGTAGCTGACAGTTCCAGATGTTACTGTAACATCACCACTGTTGTTAATGGCTAGTACTGGGGTCGCGGGATCCTGAGATACTTTAGTGTACTTAGTAACGCCAGTTGTAGCTGTTATCTTTATACCGGTGGTATTTCCGGTTGTTACACCGTCATTGATTTTTTCGTCGAGGATGCCGCTTCCAGATGGTGTGTCTATTTTAGGCTTTGTCCAGGCAGTGATAGCACATTCTAGAAAAGACATACAGATTAGTTTTCTCTTATCGCTTATCTCCATGTGTATGATCTGCAGCACGTTTTTAAAAGTGAGACCTTTTCAACAGTTTTCGTTTACATTTTCATCTTTCCTGGGACGGAACAGTACTTCACTCGCATCCTCTGTATGAAACTACCAATTCTCGAATAGATTAAGACCAACAGCATTCTCGAAACCATGACTCTCAATTTCAGAGAAGTATTTGATAATCTCAGGATAGCGACATTTACTCAAGCATCTGAGCGATGTCTTAATTTTTCTAACTAAAGTATTCAAGACTTTATCACTGTCAGAAAGTTCGGATTAACATCTTTAAAATATTATGACGATGTGTTTAAAAATGCAAACGAACGCGCAGTTTTAAGGCCACGATAGTTATTTCAATATTTTTTAAAATTATTTGTGTTATTGTTTAAGTTGATGTTATTTAAGAAACAATATATGGCTTGGAAATTGAAGCATTACTCGGAGGTGATGTGCGAAGACTGCGACCTATGGTTTGAATGAATTTACATTCAGTAAGTTTTTGATGATATAGTTCATATTTTGTAGTACATGCATTTGTAATATACGAGCAAATTAGTCCATAATGTGATCTGCTTGACATGTAATTATTAAAATGTAGATATTATATAGTGTTAAGCAGATATCGGGGCATTGGGCACTTATATTGTTCGCTAGATCTGACTATGTTTTCAGAATAGAACTAAGAAATGAATACTTAAATAGTTAAAACGAATTTATCTTCTAGTACATTAAAAAGTGAATTTTGGGTATTTATTAATGCAAAATTACATTTGCGAATCTCTTGATTAAATAGCTGATAGTTTTGGCTTTTTTAAGGTAAACTATTGTCAGGTATTAAACTAGTAAAACATATATAGCTTTTACTGTGATATAATATAATAGTCTATGGTGGGTTAATTAAAAGTCTCTTATAATTCTTATAAATGAATGGCTATGTACAATTTACTAGATAAAATGTATGTTTAACATGTTTATATGCTGAATGTTGTACATGGAAGAGATATAAATAAATAAGTATATAATGTAAAAGTCCCATTATCACTTTAAATACGGAATGACGAATTAACGGATTTAATATGATAGAACTGTTTTACTTTTTTTCAATGATATTCATATTAGCCGCAGTCACTTTAACAACGATAAAAGTAAACATTTAGATTTATTTACTACAAACATCCTAACTCAGTTACATTTTCGAAATTAATGAATAGTGAAAATAGGGACATTTTGTTGAAACTAGCTATAAAAGGAATGGGGTAATTCATATTTTTTACTGTTAACTTCATTATCATCATCTTTAAAATTTGGAAATAGCAGAATACATATTTTCTCTCAGATTGATGAAAGTCACAAAAAGTGGTTTAATTAATTACTCCATAATAGTTTGTATCTTGTAATTTTCATGCGTCATATAAATTTTGTCATTCTGATTTGTCTTTTGAATTGTAATAATTCATGTTAATGCATATCTGTCAGAAGCCCATATTGGCCTAGACAATTAGATAAATTTGAACATAATCGCCGTTTGAATGCTTTCTCGAGACTAATCGACAACAATATGGAAAAAAAGTTTAAGTTTATGATAAGAGAAACATTTTTAGCATTGCATAAAGTTTATATATCTCGCTTTTAAAACATGCGTTAATATTTGAGAGACATACATATTGTACGCACTCTGCTAAATTGTAGATGCAGCAGAAAGACAGTGAACCTATTGAGAAATACTCAACAAGGAAAAAACACCGAAAAGTTGCAAGAAGTCATTTCTTTTCATCTGAATCAGTTAGTTTTTAACCTTTTTTGTTTGGTGTTTTTTTGCTCTTTAGCAAAAAAAATATTTTTTTTAAATGACTAGTATTTGTAGTTTATTCCATCACGTGTAGATCAAACTCATCTCCATAGCCAGATTCTTTGACTGTGGAATGATATGTGCCAAAGTGACATCTAAGAAAACCTCTTACAAAGTACATTTCTTTGAAACAATGTTAGCCTTTAAAATTCCGTGAAGTTAGATCCTTTACACATGTTTAATTTAAGTTATCAAAACATGCAAGAAGTTACCTAAGTATACTGTCTTATTTCTCTAATTAACAAATAGAAATCAAGCTAATCCTATTAACAATTTTGACAACAGTATGTCAAAAAACGGTCATTTCTATATTCGATAGAAATAAAAATAGCATATAGATTATTAAATCTGAGTTAGAAGACTTTCTATACCATGCTGATCACTTGGCAGTTTCAGTTATATGTTTACCCTACATATTTCAATGAGTAATTAACAATAAATATAATTATAATATTATTTAGTTAACGAATTTGACTCGATAACCCACCCTTCAATATTTCTAAGGTTATTCTACCTTTACGACCAGAGCAGATTATGATTAAAGTCCCAGGACCACAATTACGAGTTGCTCTTATTTTACCAAGAAAGATGTCGTACCGGCGGAAATGAACTTTATTTGTACAAAAAACATTCCTTACTTTGCTTTTTAAATCGATGTACATGTTAGAAATATAGCGCAGTATTTTTCTCAATAATATTGCAAAGAAATAAGAAATATTTTCTAGCAACTCTTTTCGTGAAGAAACATCTTGAATACGAAATAAGTAAATATGTCAACAATAGAACATGGTTCTATCATTATCCTATCAGTAATATTTTTTACTATATCACTAAATTCAAAGAGATTCTTGTACTTTAATCTATACATTTGTAGAGTCTTATAATACCATATATTAATTTGCAGTACGTTTCGACTTGGCACCCCTTCAATAATCAAAGTTAATATCCGAGTGAATGATGAACAGATAAACCTAAGGATGTATAAGAGCTGAATAAAGAACCAAATCTTACTTAATCCGTTACGGGTGTTTGTTTTTAATGTTTTCCTTTATCTTATGTTTTCCTTTTATCTACCATTTTCGTTTTGTGTCGCGCTATCAATATGTCTTAGCAAACATCACAATTACTTTCATAATTGTAAAACAACTGTAAATTAAGGTTTAACTGAAGTACAGCGTCATATATTGCTACATTGTAACAAAACCAGTAATTGGTGCAATTCCAGCTGAAACTTTGAGTTCGGTGACGATTCTTTCAACCAGTTTTTCAGTTACTTGTATATAATATGAAAGCAAATTAAAATTTGTAAACAGTAAAGAAAACAGCAGCCGTAGAGAACTTCACACTGTATATGTTGAAGACATGATTCAGAAGCCAAGCGTGACAAGGCATGCCACGAGAACTACATATGGTCAAACTGTCACATAAGACTACCTTAGACATTACTCGCAGACTTGAAAGAGTCAACAGTCAGGGAGAATTGTGATTTCAAGTTTTTCTTTGAAAAGTAAAACAATTTCTATAAATCATCGTAATACTTTGGCAGTATTTGTCTTAAAAACATATGGTTTTCGACTAAATAAATTGTGTTATACCCTTTTATATGGGAAGGCTTATTTGATTAATGATATATCTTTTTTTATAAATATTTTTTACTATAGTTTTCATAAACCATCAATTGTCTTCTTTGTTGATCAGATTTTAATTTTTACAGTCATCTGATTTTATCCTTGTTTTTCTACCATTTTCGTATTGAGTCGCGCTATAAATGTGTCTATGCAAACAGTACATTTGTGTATAATTCACAGACACAACCAGACTTGTAAAACACTATCCACCCGAAAATAGTAAACAAATTGTAAATTAGTGTTTAACAGGAGTAAAACGTTTTATTGCTAGCTAAACAAGTAGTGCTACTATTTCAGCTGACACTTTTTTGTTAAATTGCAGCAAGGATCGTCTACAAAGCTTTCAGCTTACTCAAAAACTATCTCTTCAATGGTGACGATTTTTTCAACCAATATATCCTTTATAGTTTTTAAGTTACTTGTTTAATCTATGAAAACTAATTGAAATTTGTATACAGTAAATAAGGAGCAGCCGTAGAAAACTTCACACTGTTTATATTGGAGTCCCCACTAGTAAACTCGAAAAAAACAAACTAACGGATATGTTTCATAAACCCATCGTAATACTTTGCTTATTTTTCTTTAAAAAAAAACAAAATGTTTTTGGTAAAAAACTTTAGTTATACCTTTATATACTTATGGAAAAATATTTGATTTGATTAATAATATTTGTATTTTATCATACATGTATTTTAACGATAGTTTTTATAAAACATCAATTGTCTTATTCTCTTTTTGATCCGACAGCTTTTAAATTTTTGTAACAATAAATTTTAAAATAAATATATGGATATATGCAAATGATACTGAAAATTAAATAAAACTTTACATGACCGGCATTTCCTAGCTGTTCTTTAACGTGACCCTTCCCTTCAAAGAAACCGTCAAAAGTCCATAGTTATATTATTTAGAACAGTCACATCCGACACATATTAAATGATTTTATACGTTCATGTTACAATGTACATGTCTATATTTATAATGACTTACTAATGTAACCATTCTTTTTACTAGAAAATTTACCTAGATCTTGTCGAACTTGTGGTTGAAAATAATGAAGAGTCTCGAAATATTTTAAAGTACTGTTGTATTGTTCGCCGATGAAACAGTACAAACTGTAGGGAAATAAAGATGAATCTTGCATAAACTGTTGCACTATTTTTGAAGTGAAAATTGTTGTTTTCTATATTTTTCTACTAAAATTTGTTATAGATCTACATTGAAATTATCAAAATGTGTTCAATTTCTAAATTCATATCGACATAAAAATAAAAATTCACTAACCTGTTCTATGTAAAAGAAAAACATATGCCAGGATACCACCAACGATCCAAGTGCTGGTTTGCATGCTGGCTTGCTAGAAAAAAAACACTGCCAAATGGCCTCCCTCTTTCGAAATTTCAAGCCGCGTTCTCCGCTCTTTGTGTTGTATTCCCTTTTATAATGTCTGTCCCGGCTGTTTCCATGGCAAGGTAAATATGCCTAAACATAGGACATAAAAGACTTCTCCAGTACCTTGGAATCAATTCTAAACTCATGTTATTCATGTTCATGTTTTGTTTAATGCAGATGCACTGTCATATGATATGAACTCATCGTAAATATTGTTTTTCTCAACGCAACAAAATGACTTAACTATGGAAATCCGTGACTGTCTTACAGGCATTAAGCTATTCATAAAATCATGATAAATCTGAAATATTTGAAAAACCACATAGTGATTTTTTCTAATTTTTTTATATTAATTATTATATCATGTTGATTTCAAGAATATACCGTATACGGAAGACGGAATTGCTAAAGAAGCAATAACAATACAGATTAATAAAAGTAAGCTTGAACAGTAAATTCCGGATATTACGAAATTTCGAATGTAAGGAACACATATTCTACGCCCGATGTTTTTTCCTACTTTATTTTATACGAAACTGCTGCATTTATATAGCGTATTCCGGATGTAAAGAACACTTTTAATGGTCACAAGTAGTTCGTTATATACAGAGTTTAATGTATATCTTTCATGCATGAGGATGTTGTTGAATACGCAATTGACATGTATAAGTCGTAACCTTTATACAGTAAAGTTCCGATATCAAGAGACCGCAATCGATATTAATAACAAATATTTCAGTACAAATTAGTCAATCTCACAGTGAAAAGGTATCGATGGTAAGACCGACTTAGTAATAAGACCACAATTCAGTGGCCCGAGGGTGATCTAAATATGGGAACTTTACTGTATAAATTGCCTTATTATCAAAACTTCATCAGAATCGTGGTGTTCACATGTGAAGGACGGCATTATGTATTACATAATAATACCGTGACCATCCTATATATAATCATGGCATTATATTAACTAAAACTACGTAAGTTTCAAGAAATTCCGTTTAATATTTTTGCAGTAATACTCAAAAGAAAATTCAATAAAGGGAGATGATTTTAAAAAAAAATTAGGCAATATCGGGATATGATTCTCAGTTAATGCACTTCCCCTTACTGTCCTTTCTCACGGTATGCACTTTGATCGAATTTTCTTCAGTACCCTTAGAGTTATGCTCCGGACATGGAAATACGGTATAACAAAGTGGGTAATTAGAAAAATGTTGGCAATGTAGAGTTATTGGTCTCGTACAATGCTTTACCCCTTAATGTCCACTTTCACTGTATTTAATTTGAAAGAATTGAATTCAGTACTTTTAAATTAAGAGTTATGGTTGTTAGGCACTTCACTTTCCCTCATTGTGCTTTATCAATGTATGAAGTTTCAGTATTTCCCTTTAATACTTTTCGAGTGATGCTCCGGACAGGACGGACAGACGAGTCGATTTCTGCTTCTTCGGGTGCATAAAAACGGCGTAAAAATGATATTACGTCATGGAAGCTGACGACAAATTGTGGCTTTCCACAAACGTTTTGCTCAGCCCACATACATATAAGACAGTTATGACTTTCCATACTAAATAACTGCATGTGTTGCTATACTATGTTTTGTTGCAGGGAGACGTGTTAAAGCTATAAATAAATCATCACATGCATAATTTAGTCATAAACCCTGTAATACAATCACAGTGTACACATTCATTTGAAAAACATTTAATTTAAATATCAAGAACCTCAGTTTGTTTGTGATGGAGATGTATTGTAATAATATGCATCCGGGTGGATAGTTGCCTACAAGTTCGGATAACATGACAGTGACACATCAGAGAGGCCCATTATTATTGTGCTAATTAATAATGTAACATTTAAATATGTTCTTGCACGCATGGGCTACTTTTTACGCAGTTGTTATAAACTTCTATAACTGTACGCATTTTACCTGTAATATAATCCTAAATTAACTTGTAAGTTAGTACGGATTCCATGCATGTGGGGTATAGAGTTCTATAAAATGCAGACCTTATTCGAAAGAAAATGTAACTAATATATTTATGGAGTCCTTCAGGAGAAACGAAGAGAAAGTTATAGATATTTTCATTTCTTAAAGCATTTTCTACCTTATGAAATTTTCCGGGTGCAACATTCAGATGCATATTCAATTGGGGCTGATGTGAATCACTCCGGAGAATGGTGGGTGTTTATTTTCTAAACGACATATGGTCACAGTGCCGTATTAAGAGCAATTCTCTGTAAGCACCAAAATCTGGCGGCACGCATAGTCGCGGATTTGTATCAAGTTGTGATTTTTTTGTAGATCTACCTCATATTTAAATTAAAAGTTTATTTTGTTTTTTCAAATTCATTCGCATTTCCATGGCAACGGTGTCCAAAGTTTTGAAAATTGGCATTTTTTTTAAAAAAAAGACATGCTCCAATATGTTGATATTTTACAGAAATTATGTTGTAAAATTGGTTACTTTTATGCCTTTGCCTTGGAGAAGAATTATTGTTTCTATACTCTTTCACCGAGAATAAGTTCTAATCGATGTCGAGGTGAATAAAAAAACAACTTTAAACTTTTTGGTCAAAAAATGTGATTTTGTTGGTGTATTTAGTGTCTTTTATCTAAATATCGCAGCCACATCCAATATTTCGACCCATATATTCGGTTAGTGCAAGTTTTGATATCATGAAATCAAGAATAGAATCAGTGGGCACTCATAAAACGTATGTACAATTGAATGGTGAATATTGAGAAACGATACTTTCTAATCTGTGCCAGGTACATGGGTCCTATCTAACAAAGATAATATACATGAAGTAATCCCTACACATCACCAAACACAGCACTCACCAATAGCAAGACTTAAACACAAAGGAATGAATCCTCTAACTATGATAAAAGACAGCAGACAAGCTAAACACTGCCGTTTAAATATTAACAATATAGAGGCAATGGTTCTGTAAAGCACAATGCATACAACATATAGATGTCAGTCGTCTGCATGAACAAGTAAAATATATTTTTGTCTTTCATTAATTTGCTACAAATCACATGGACATCCATTTTATTCACGCAATTTACAGAGTCGTAATATGCAAAATGTAATTTCTAAACTGTGCCAGGTACATGGGTCCTCTATAATAAAGATAAAATACATGAAGTATTCCTGAAACACCATCAGACACAGCATTGACTTTCACACGGAAGAATGAATCCTCTAGACAGCAGTCAAGGTACAAACCACATTTGAATTATCAACTACATGTTTATAAAGGCAACTTTTCTGATAAGTGCTAAGAAAGGGACAACACATACATAATTATGATTGACGCAATGGAAAACACAAAACAAACACACATATAGGTAAAATATGGATTTAAATTTTCCCACCTTGGAACAGTCAGATACCCGATGTATTAGTAACTGTGGGTTTATACCAGTTTGAAGCTTGCCGACCTCCCTATCACCAGGGTTCAACCGGTGAACACAATGTGTATATAAAACATATCTCATCTGGGCTAAGTTCTTACATAAGCACCGCAGATCCTGAACATAAAATGACATGAAACAAAACAGACATCTGCTTATTTATAATATGTTCTAACCGACATTCTAAAGTCAGAGCAACATAATCCTAACTTTTAAGGACACGACGATTAAGCAACCAAGGGACAAAAATCTATTCTCTCTTGTTGCATGTAGTACGAGCAAACACTTAAAAAGTCACCAAACAGGAATGTTTAATGACTGATGTGATACACCAACCACGTGCGTTTCAGAATGCTGGTTCGTAAACTCTTGTTTTGTTTTACCAAACCATTTTTCTCGAAATGGCTGTGGGTAGTTTGTAACTGACATCTCTATAATAACTATGATGTGTAATACGTAGCTTGAGAAATATTTTAGTTTAGTACATGTATTGTTTTTCTTCAGAATGTTTGTGGATTTGAAATGAATGATAACTTTGTTGTAACAATTGTTTACTCAAGTTTACTTTTGAAATCTTTAATCTTAGCCCTTGCAAAATAGCATGTGCCTGATGTAGAACGCGGTACATCGCCATGCAACTATGGATAGGTGACTATATTGAAATTAAATTCGTTTGTCTTTACATATATATTAGTAGATAGTTTTACTCATTAGTAATGATTAAGTGAAAGTCTACAATTTAATGTGTTTGCTTTATTTCGTTCTAACTCCTTTATGTGTATCTTTATACCACATCAAATGTTATTAATGTTAAAATGTTATTCAGGTATCGGGATGTATTTCTTTACAAAGTAAAGCACCAGTTGCCTAAGTCGAAATACTTAATTTAAACTCTCTATCATAACAATACAAAAATAAGTTAGAAATTAAAGGCGCACAGGTTAATATGTACATAATATTATATACTTTATCTGAGAAACAATATATGGCTTTTAGTGTTTTATCGAACTGGAGCATTCCTGTGACACAAAGAACATCAATTCTTAAGAACTGGAAAATAGTAGTGTTATAGTTGTGTTAAGTTCATATGGCCCCGTTGGTTAGATTCAAGACCAAAGAAATGAAAGCTTATGCGGGACTATGGTAAACTTAGCGCGATTGGTGATGACTTAGCAGTTTTTTTGTCAGGCGATGTCGACGTTTTATGTTTAAACTTGTTGCATTTGTCTTAATAATTAAGGACAGAGCTGTTTGGTATTTCTCTTCATATGTAATGATATAGTGATGACAGAACTTCCTATATATTTCAAAGTTATAAACTTTTGCTACTACCGGTCTCAAGGTACAGTAGTCGGAACGTAACAGTTGTCACACGGAGTGCACGATACACGCACGATGTACGCACGATACACGCACGTTAGACGCACGTTGCACGTTCGGTAAATACACGATGAGCGATTCAGAACGATACACGATATACACGATGTACGAAGCGCACGCTACACGCTACACGATAAACGGATTATACACGTTATACGATCACTTTGAGATTTCACATTTTATCTAGACTTAGACCTTTTAATCAGACCGAAAGAATCAGATCAATTAGAAGTTTCATACCTTAACAATAAAAAATGACATCGATAAGTGTCAAAGATCCACAGTTTTCATATCACAGTATGTGTCAAATTTGAACACCTGTCGGAGTGACTTTGGCAGGAAATTGATCCCGATGTGCGAGAAAACGGGCGTAATTAATGTTAATTGCCATCTACACTTTTCGTTAAATAAATTCTACATTAAAGACACTTTTTAGGAACGTGTTCAAGTATAATAATTTTATACTGGAACCTTGAATTGATATGTTGATGGGTGTCAAGTGGGTGGGGTAAATTGACATTGAAGAAACTGAAAGCTTGAAATGGCGTTTTCGAATAAATCAAGCATTTGGAACGGGGTTTTTAATGTTATTTTGCAGTATTTATAGTTGTGATGATTATACAGCCCCTAATTTTGACCAATGTTTTAATAGAAAAAAGTTTTGAACAATATTTAGGTTTTTTTCCGGTAGCCCGAAAGTGAAAAATGTCCCTCTAGAAATCTAAGATTATTCTTAGAGGAGAGAAGATAATTAAAGCGCAATGCAGTATTTATGTACTGTGGACTATGGTGATTAATTCTGTGTAAAGTTTTATGTCATGTTACTTAATATTGTGTTTTAGTGGGCCTATTCTATAGGTGGGGTATATAAAAACACATAGAAAAATTGAACCTCTAGGAAACAGTTATATTTTCTAGAGTGAAGAGGGTTATTAAAGTTAACCTTTATTTCAATGTAGTTTAATTCTTGGCACGCAGTTTCATATACTTTATGTCACTGCTACCATTCTTTTAGATTCAGAACCCCTGTTGAGGTGGTTTGAGTAATACTTTATTGGGGTAGTAATAAATTTAAAGTAAAATTAAACAGACTGTTATGTATTATAAATTTTCTCACCCATTTTGGGATAAAATTTATAAAACTTTCTAGGAAATGAACCAAAAAACAGATTAAAAATCATTTGCAAAATTATTTTGGACCCTCTGTAGAATAATGGAATGGTCCAATTGCATGACACAACTCTGCATCCAGTGGTGGATAGCAGATTCAATTAGAACCCTGGAGAAGACACATCTCACAGCCTAGATTATACAGTCTCAAAATGCCATATATGGTGTTAACATATACATGTATGTACATGAAACATATAATCTTATATGGAATTATATGTTTATTTGATATACTGATGATGAAGAAGATACAATGAACATCAATGGATGGTTAATTACTGGGCAGAAAAATGATGTACATTCCAATATCTAATTTATCTGATGGCATTTTTTACATAAGTAGTTTCATCCGTATAAAGGCTATGAGATAATAGCATTTAGATTTTGTTTGTATATCCTATGAACATAAGTCTGATGATATTATGAGGTGGTAACACATGTGCATATACCGTCTCCCTTGGTCTAGTGGTTTAGGCATCCGCCTTTGGAGTGGGAGGTCGAAGGTTCGAAGCCCACCAGGGGTCCGTTCTGATATAACTGGTTGGTGAGCCGCCAGCTAGTTAAATAATGGTTACCGTATGCCTACCTGCCTGGTGCCTGGCATTAAATGGTAGGATTCGGGAGGTACATGTGCTCAAAAAGTCTCTCATAAGTCAGAAATGGCTGGCCCTTTAAATAGGGGTGACACTATAATAAAAAGCACTTTACCTTTTACCTTTATACTATACATGTAGTAGATCATTTGGAAAAATTGTTCTTGGAATACACATGTAGCATTAGCAAATAATTTGATGGAAGACTGACAACAATATGAAAGAGCTAAGCAACACTCTATATTTATAAAGGGGGGTGTAACCTCACATGTTTCAAAAACCTCAATAACTATGAGACTGCAGAATAGAGCTCAGCAATGATGGTACTCATGTTTTGTTTTAGTTATTTTGGAATTTAGATATGTAGAAAGAACTTAAAAGATCTATATTTGTTCAAATTGATGTAAGCTAGGCATTTTAAGGAAACTATCAGAGATGAGGAACAAATTTAATAAACCGGACAGAGTTCAAGCACCACCTCTGCCACATTTACAGGAAAAAAGGCCCTTTGAAAGATTTCTAAAATGGTTTCAATTTATGAAACTAACCAGAGGAGATCAGTGTCAGAAGTACTATATGACTACATAACTATACAACCGGTCTACTGAGACCAGAGTAAATTGTGACTTAGTAATAGATGTGATTTCCATATTATTTTCTTTATTAAGCTATTAAGATTACAAACTACCCACAATTAATATAGAGGTGTTTAAAAATAAAACTACAAAAAAATAGGTGTTAGCCGGTATCACTGGCTTTACGGGAAGTCCACACAAGCACAATTTTGCCATCTTAGCCTTAAAAGAAATCTTATTTTTTAAAATGTTTTATTCATTTTATACAACATGATTATGGTACTCTTTTAGTGATATTATACTATTGTATACTTAAATAATGAGCTCTTTGCAGAACTTACTACTTAATTTAATTAGGATCTTCAGTAAAAGAACTACTTGTAATACTAAAATACAATTATTAATCAAGTGTGAGTGTTCTCACAAGACTGATATATATTACAAATCTGATAAAACCTATTTCAAGGTATACAACTTGATTAAAATCAATTTTTTCTATGTGCCTCCTTCTGAAGTAAGAGAGTAAGAGTCTGTTATAGTTAAACTGGTAAGAAAGATGCAGGTGATCAGATGTAGCATCTGTATGGCCAGTGGCCAGTCCAAACCTGCAAGGATCTACTTACTGATCATGATAAAAGGGTTGATGTTTCATTCAATTGGAGGTAGTACAAGTAGGTTTGTAAGTAGAAACCGGCTTACATTTATCCTGAACCCGCCCCCCTACCCCCTCCGTCCCCAACATATTACAGATAATAGCCAGTGAAATTTTGTTTAATTATAATATTATATGGTGCCATACAGACAGTGCAAACTACCATACAGTATTAAATTATATATAAGATATAAATTACAGTTACAGTATTTTATAACTGAAACAGGCATGTAACAGGTACAGTGGTTGGGCAACCCCTACCAACATGTCACCCGTCACTCCCTGCTAATTTCTGTTATGTGCAGACTATGATTTGCTAAATAATAACAAGATTGAATTTTTATGTTTTGGGTTGCCAATTTAAATCAACACCCACTAACCAGTGAAACAGCATGTTTACTACTACAATTAAAATACTAAGTACTTACTGAATATAAAAAATTGCATTTATACAAAAATTGTTTAGGATTTTGACTACTGACCTACAGGATGGGGTCTGATAGCAACTGGAGTAAATTAGATAACTAATTTTATCAGTCATTTGACAGTCTACTATGTTATTCTCCAACAACCTTTATACACATTAACTTAGGGCTTTTCTTAGACTGAGAATAATTATTAATAGTGAAACCATGCAAGTCCAAGCTTATCCATTTCTGGCTTGAATTTTAGTCTCTGTGTGGTGAAAGCTATGCAGTCAAATAGCCAGTGAGGGGTGTTACATTTTACAATGCACTAGATGCAAACCTGGTCAACCCAAAGTATGTACCAACCCGAGCTGGTTGGTAGTAAGTTTGCGCAAGCCTAAGACGTGTGATTGATTTGTCCATTTTGTAATTTGTCAAGTATCCCATAGGACGGCCAGGTCGCACTGTTTTGCGGTAAAATGTGTTTGTTTTAAGTTTCAATTCTCTACACCATCCATCCAGGATAGTGGTTCGAATCCCGGCATATATTTCTGTGGGTGAGTATGGTATGTCCTGGATCATGGCCCCTAAACCAGGCCCCTTTTGTCTGCATCATCTGCTCTCATTACCAGATATTATCATAAACCTACATGAGCTGGGCACTATAAAATGGTAACTGGTAAGCCTGTTTTTAGGCATTGATAAAATTTATGAATAATAATAATAATGTATTCAATAACTCTGGTCTAGAATGACTGTTTTTTTTATTTCATTGAGAACAGAGATGATAGTGAATCTGAAAATATATACAATATAGCAAGTTTTTTAGGTTGATGATGTAAAAGACAGCTCAATGCAGTGTCTATTGTTATCATTTCTGGTATAAATACAGGAACAGGTTATAGAGTATTCCTGATAAATGGAACAATAATTTGTCAATCTTCCTATGATGGCAACATACATGTTTAGATGGATTACAACAGCTGAAGCTAATATACCAGAGCCTGGATTTTTAAACCCATCTGTGTATATATGTAGATGTCCAGAATAAAAATATCTGATCTATCATTTGAGTTTCTAACTTTGCGAGATGCGGTATGTCAGATTTGATCATTTTGTTTTCATAGGGCACTTGTAGGAGGATCTTACAAAATAGCCATGCTTTATGATCTCACTGACCAAAACCTTGACTTTCGCTCAATATTTGAGAATCTATTCCTGGCGCCCCAGTCTAAGGGGCGAACCCCAGCCTCAAGTTCAAACAGGTAGGCAGGAGTAGAGGACAACGCACAAAGGGCTACCTGGAGGCCTTAATTAATTTTGGACAATATTCAGACCCTGTTTTGAATGACAATGAGGCATTTGATGAGACTCAAACTAATTATTCAGTCAAAGACAATACCTAATTACCTTTCTCTTTATGTCAGCTAACGGATATATTATTCCAATCAGGCAGTATAGGGGACATTTTGGTCATATGGGGGGGATGTTTTGGTCTGGGGATGTTTTGTTTTGGGGACGTTTTGGATTGCTTCGGACTTTAAATATTTTCGTAAAAGTGTAGTTGATTCGGCGTATTATTTGCATATAGCCAATAAAACACTTGTTAACATCATACCCACGATATGTTGCTTCGATACAGGCGTACCTTGTCTGCTGCACTTTAAGGAATGCATTGACAACAGCAGTTTAGATAAAAAAGATGTCCTTTCCGTTGCAAAAATAGACCTAAATTTCGGATATGAGGTGAAAATGTCTTCGACCTGTCCCGGAAGTCTTTCTCGCTCGCAACTACACCAAATAATATAAACTGAAATCAGCACTTTTTTGGGGGAGATGTGCACGCTAAGTAAAACGATTAACTACGAAATACACCATCGAATCGTACGTATACCGTATGGATTATCGCGAATCGTATATCGTGTATCGTGTATAGTATATGGTGCACGTTGCACGATGAATGATACGATATGATACACGATATACGATTGACAAAATACACGATGAGTGCACGCACGTTATACGCACGTTGCACGCACGTTATACGCACGATATACGCAAATTTTGACAACTGTTACGTTCCGACTACTGTAAGGGTGTGACGATAAACTCATTAATTCTTTTCCCGTACTAATGGGCATTCTATGCCATTGTTTGTATTCGAAAACGTACAGCTTTGTCAGAAGACATATTATTATACTGTTATAATAATTGTTAATAAAACTTGTTTGTATAAATTTGTGTGTCAGAATTTCACAAGCCTTCGGATATTTACGACTATATTTGAGTCTTGTCATTCGAACATAGTAAAGCGATTTTACAGCTGCACGCGAAACGTTAGGAACATGTACCCGTAAGTCATTTTAGTGTGGAGCTTGCAGTAATTAGATAAACTGTTGATTCCCGAAAATATTGTGTTAGGTCGACGTTAACTGCATACAGTGGGTCTAGTTGATCACAAAAGAGATATGACACATTTAATTCGTATCCAAACAATGAACATTTACATATTTCGTCTTTGCCATAACATAAACAGTGATATCATTTAAACATTTGAAATATACATATAATACATCAAAACAAAATGGTTAATGGGAATTGGTGCTTGATTGGATTGATGGTATTTGTTTATTTAAGAATACTATGGTAATAGCTATTACATGCAAGTATCTTAAAATACTGCAAGCAGTCTACGTTCGGGGAAAAAAACAAAAGTAAGTATATTTATTGTTACTATGTAAGTTTATTTCTACTACTGTTGTCTATGAAGTTCATTATAGAATATGAATAGTTAATTCAATAAAATCTAAACGCTCGCGATACTCTTCATATCAATTGTTTGTAAATGTTGCCGCATTAGTATAATAAACCTGTTTCTTATCTATGATGTTATCTTTTTATCAGACATTTTGACAATAGAATTATTTCGTATTCACATCCAGGTGTCGTGAATGTTATCATTGTCAGAAGTGTAAGCATACTCACACACACAATTTTACCAATGAGAAATGAGTCAAATATCGGTATGTTAATACCTCATTCCTGACCTCATTTCTCAAAACTATTTTCTGGTATTTAACTTAAGGGAGTATACCGATAGTGCTGTTTCGCGCTGTGACTTTATTGAAACACAATTGAACCCAACATTTGCAACAAATAAGTTCTTCTTTAACAGAGTAGACTTAGTTCATTATTTCATCTTGAATGATAAATGTTCTTCGTAATCATTGGCTTCATCGAACATGTCGACATCGTCTTTTCCCATTTGACAGATGTTTTTAGACAGATCTTCATGAAATAATACTTCTGACAGAATTTGTTCATATGTCGTCATGTTTCAGAAATCTTAAAGTTCAATAATCATATATAATATGCAATAATCACTTTAAAATTCATTATACATATGTAACAAGTATGATTGTAGGTAGGATCTCCAAATGTAAAATTGGTCAAACGTGGTGATGATCACTCTAACCCTAATCCTAACTCAAACCTAAAACCTAAACATGTTTTACCAATGTGAAAAACAGTTGTAAAGTGTTTGCATATAATTAAAAATTATTTGACATTAATAAAAAAGATTGAGTAAGGGTACACGTTTCACATTTGTCAATTTTTACATATGAGGTAGCATTATTTCAAAATATAGCCATGTTCACCTTTGTGACCGTTTTCACATTTGGGGGTCCAACACATGTACTTTTTATTTAAACGGTTATTTAAGAAGGGAAATTTTGTCAAATAAAGTTAAATTTCACACGTAAGACATTGTTCTAGCAGTTTATGTGTAATTGTACATGTATCATCGAAAGTGATCATGGGACTTATAATACAAATTTCCACATCTTTTATTACAAAAGTATTACATATATCTTTTACCTGATAGTCATTTAAGACTGCGTATATTTTCAAATTAAGTATTTTGGTACGTTCAGTTGATGCTTCTTTCGTACGCAACCTGGGCTTCCATAAACTTCTTTGCATTATTGAAAAAGTATCTGTGCTGATGTGGACGGTGATCTCACCTTAAGAAATATTCGAAACTTTGAATTGTCGTATAAAATGTATATATACAATCTACAAACGAAGATATGCGAGCGGCACTCATCCTTTAAAACACGTATGATGACCATATTATATGTTCATTCGCAAAGACAAAGCTTGTACTGACTATAGAAACAATTATTGCAATCTTTAAATGTGATATTGAATAAGAATGGTATTCTAACTTTGTAAGGCTACATCAATTATGTTCTGCGTAGGAATTTGTTCATGGTATTGGCAATACTTTACGAGGCATTTGACATTAATGATTAACAATTGATTGCCTATTTCAAAATATTTAAAATTTCGAAAACTTTTTGTAATTATAAATATAACTAAATTGTAAGTGTGTTTTGTTGTTTAACAAAGCCCATTTACAAGAAAAGTGGTCAACACTGTCACTAAACTGATTGCAACCGACGCCGCCTTGTTAGAACGTGTGGTCTGAATTGAAGCGGCTATGGTTGTTGGAGCAGGATTGCTGTTGTGGCATGCGATCGGAGCTGAAGCCGTTAAGTTTGCTGGAGCGGATGTGCTGGGACATGTTGTCTGTACTGTAGCGGTTAAGGTTGTTGTTGCAGTCAAATGTGTAGACGAATCATCCGCAGCTGTTATGACAAGAGTGTAGTTTGGTGTAGTTGCCATATTTAGAGTTTGTCCTGTAGCCATTGCAATTCTACCTGCACTTGTAATTGCAAAGGCAGTGCCAGTGTTTCCACCTAGGCAAAATAAGTAGTTTTATAAATGACAAAGTTTATTTCTTTAGTTTCACTGAATGACCGTTATTTTGTCTATATCCTTTTAGGGTCATATGTAAATTATTATAGGCTGATAATTTCAATAATCATATTTCAGTAATTTCCGTTTTATTATTGTCCATCGTCTGATACACAACGACTTGAATATATAGGGACCTGAGTTGTTTATAACTAAGCAGCTGAACGACTAAGAGTTGTTTATCAAACAATGAACAGCGCTTAAACGATATTATTTCGATGAAAACATGACAAGATATCACAAAATGATATAAACGCAACGGGATATATTTTACGCTGACATTTGATAGTAAGTCACCATGCATTTCACGCCATTAATGATGCCATAGCGGCCGGAGTGTGAAAATGTCGTTTTTTGCAGATTTTACAATAATTAATTTCCATCTTTGTTAAACAGGCAAATGGAATGAGATATGTTAGAATTGCCTTGAAGCAGGTACATTTGAGACTTAACGTTTACTTGAATAAACTTGATATTAAATTTAATATAAAACAATGTCATTTTTTAATTATTTCTTTGGCAACTTAAAAGTAACACTTACTAGCTATGGCCCATGCGATAGCTGTTCCGCTATTTGCATCGGTTGCTGTTAGATCTATCAACTTAACGGCTGAAGAACAAATAATTTCTGGTCATAAAGCGTATCATTAATACTGTGTAACAATATTAACATAGTATAGAAG
This sequence comes from Saxidomus purpurata, assembly GCA_022818135.1. Lineage (NCBI taxonomy): Eukaryota > Metazoa > Mollusca > Bivalvia > Venerida > Veneridae > Saxidomus > Saxidomus purpurata. The sequence continues at coordinate 33,985,492 of JAFMSR010000009.1, read as the reverse complement.
CTTTCATTTTAGATTTTTGTTGGTTTACACTTGTCATTTTGACGAAAAGCGTCAATTGGAATACCGGACACCTGGTAGGTGGCCAAACTTCCACTATTGTTCAATCAGTTTTGTTAATCACAAATCAGAATGTAACACTGCTTGTGTTGGAACAACTTTATCTGACATTGATTTTCCTTAGTCGCTAACTCGTGGGAAAAAAGATAAGTTATTAATACAGTGACAACATTTAACTCTTGTGACAAAAGAAGAAATGTGGTACATGTGTAAAATGTGTACAAAACATTTACTTACTAAATTAAGTTTACGTAACAATGAATGATGTTAGAAATATTTAAACTACGACATTTACTTAAAATTGTATACGAAAGAAAGCTTATGTGTTCATGCATGGAGAAAGAACAGGAAAGCCTTCATTATTACTCATCAAAATTTCTACCGTTTTTTTTTGAAAACATATAAGATAAGGACACCATACTTCGTTCTTTCACTGCCTCCTAAATTTCTGTATGGTAACACGTTGTTTCCACTTGTAAGTTACTCTGTGCAGATGAGTCTTGTATGCAGACGCTTCTGATGTGTGGTGCAATCGCAGGTGCAGCATTAACATTGAGTGTCACAGTAGCTGTAGCGGTACTATCAGTGTCATTAGCACTGTAATTATGTTTGCGTTATAAGTTATTTAAAATAGTTTATTACACATATATTTAACACATGAGACACAGATTTGTAATATATTAAACTAGGTTATGTTTAAAACAAAAAATTGCTACAATGTTCTTTATAATATCAGAAAACAAAATTGTAAAGAAACTTGTTTGTTGTTGGTTACGCACCTCAAATATAGTTTTAACTTAAAGAGCAATTCGTATCAAATAGTAAGCAGTATCCAAGCGCATAAACGAAAAAAGTAAAGTATATACAGTCTGACTGTGTAGTGAGAAATATAGCTGCATTTAAGATAGTGAAATGGAGCGTGAGAAAAACGTTAAAATTGTGACTTTTGCTTTAAATGCCAAGTTAGAAAGTTATTTAAATGCGTGGAGAAAATGGGATATCGATACAAGTACAAATAAAATATCAAACCAAACACTGAATAGAACATCTAAGTATTTTACTTTGAAACTTTTATACTGTTAGAAAAAAGGCAAAAACCAAAACTAGCAAATGGAATAAATTTACAGATATTTCACGGGAGTGTGCATAACGAAATTATAAATATTATAAAAATTCTTTGCCTAAGCACGCTAACAAAAGTAAGGATCCGAGTTGTAAAACTTACGAAACGACTAATGTAAAAGAAGCCGCCGATGAGTAACTGGCAGTTCCAGATGTGACTGTAACAACACCCTTGCTGTCAATGGCTAGTTCTGGGTTAGCTGGAGTCTGGGATACTTTAGTGTATGCACTGGTAGAGGTACCTGTAGCTGTTATCGTTATACCGGTGGCAGTTCCGGTTGTTACACAGTCATTTATTTTTGCGACGAGTGTGCCGTTTCCAGTTGCTGTGGATATTACAGGCTTTGACCAGGCACTGATATTACATTCTGAAAAGACAGACAAATAGGTTTACTTATATCACATATAATATGAGCATCTACAACATGTTCATTTATCTTAAGAAGTAATGCCATGTATGAAGAATATCACAGTTATCATCGGAAATAGCTGTTACAGTTACATGTATATCCGTTTGTGTTCCGCGTGTTTCACCATCACTGATTTTAGAGTGGCACTTCCGGTCACTCCCGTTATCAGTGGAGCTGTCGAGCCAGTAATAGCACATTCTGAAATAATCGACATTTGGTCAACCAAAAACTTTGCCACTTACAAAATGTAGTGTCCATATTTAGACTGAGAATCTCAGCATCAATTTCATGTTTTCTTCAAATCTTTGAGATTATACCGGTAAATTGTTTGCTGAAGCTATATGTGACAATGTTCTACAGCTATAATTGCGTGGCAATTCCTTGCATGAAATCTCGTCTTAATTTTTAACAGATATTGCTGTTTTTGTGGTTTCAAAGTATTAAAACCATACTTTCATGTAATGTTACATGTACAGATAACATCCATTATCAAAGAGAAGTTTGATTGTTAGTGTTGTTTAAGAACTAGTTGGTACAAAATGTATCCTACAGCAAAGACTGATACTAAATAGCAAAACTATATAGTGTTTCGACCCTTTCTTCTAATTCAAACCAGCACGCATCATTTCTTTACCATAAATGTGACATTGAAATTCAGCTTTGCCTGACATAAGCTGGTGACATATTTTAATGCGTAAATGGAACATATCTTTTCTAGGTAATTGAATCGATTGTTTCATTGCTTGAACTACAAAGATGTATCAAGCATGCAGAGGTGGTGTAGAGGTTAACGTGTCTTCGCTTATCCCGAAGTTGCGGCTTCGAGCCCCACTGGGGTCACAACCGTACCTATTCATATGACACCAGCACTGGTGTTACCATGAAGCGGACTCGAGTGTGACTCGATAAGCTTTAAGCTTTTTCACAATCGAGCTAAAATAAATTAGTATAACCTAAACAATTTCGAGGCTTTTTACAATTTTTCTGTCGCTAGACCAAGTCCAAAATTGTGTATATCTTGTTTAATACATGTTGGCTAGATATTATGAACGATTATAAATTAAACCGACACAATTCTGATGTACTAAATAACTCACCTGATGAATGTAAGATAACGGCAAATACAAGGAAAATATCAATACTCCAAACACAAGTCTCCATGTTTAACTGCTTGATATGCTAAAAAATATCTTCTTATGCGTCTACAATTCTTACTCACTGTCATCGCTCTTTGGGCTTTGCTTTCTTTATATTTGTCAGACCCGGAGGTTTCCATGGCCAGATGTAAACATAGCCAAAACACCGAAGGAGTCCCGCCTCAACTAATTCTTTAGTATGTCCTATAACAGACGTCCTTAAACATACTTATTCACGTCCTAAAACATTTGTTATCAGACAAAATAGTCAATATATCTTGAGATACGTACAAAAGAGGCGTTTTTAAGCTGTAACGAAGTTGGCGCATGCGCGATATATTCATGATCTCAGCAATACACCCATTCAACCGAATTTTGTTTCGTTTGATTTTATTTTCAACCATTGTTAAAGATATATAATCTATCAACATAATATTAAGCATCCGAACTTAGATATATGTATCCTGAAACTCATTACGTCGAAAGTAGAAGAGTCATCGTTCGCCTGTATTGTTAAAATATACTAAGCTACCTGATCTAAATCAGATGGGGAAATATCGTAGGTGCGACTCAAACACTGCATATCATCAAGTTAAATATATATTTTTGACTACATGTCATTAAAGCTGCTCGCTTAGAGTTGCCGTTGAAAAAACAGTAAAATTTTCTAAAAATGACATACTAATACATAAATATTAACTACATTGTAAAGGCTAGAATCAACAATAAAAGTAAAAATGTAGGCAGGAATTTGCAGAAATCGACTGAAAATGCTGGTTTTACGGCACCGTTGCACTATATGTTTATATTGAAATTTACAACGCTTTTTTATTTGATAGCGTATAATTTCAAATCTATAGATATGCGTGACATGAATGTTTACTGGAACATTTGTATATGACTATATGTTCTAAAATGTGTTAATTTCATACAGTTTGAAGAATCTTATTTATTTACCAAAATCTGAGAGCGAGCAGCTTTAAGAAGGTAGACAACAACGTTTTCGTACCGACCCAGTTTCAGACTCCATTACATCATCTTAAATGAAACACATTAAAAACCTTTTGTATATATAGCCTATAAGTAAGAGTCTATATTTTCCATAAAAGTTTACCTCAATGCCCAAATGAAACGACTGATAGTTTCCGAAATTCGAACCTTTATTTTGCAAACCCGAATAAATCTCATATTACTTACCCTCAATCATTCCCATAAAAAGCCTTCAAACAATGTGCCAAGTAAAATTTACACCAAAACCGTTTTTAGAAATGAATTTGTTAACTATTTCCACAAGCACTCAAGCTTTATTACTATCAGCCCAGACAGGATTTCATTATTTTTCTACTTTATGTTTTTAAACACTTATACATTATATGCAGATATACTGATTGATAATCAAAATACCTCTAATTATCCGTTGCAATGTTAACTACGTAACAGATAATAACTAGGTATGCTACGGTGCCCGTTAAGTGACATGTGATACATTTCTTAAATATAATATAAATAAAATTTCGTACAAAACGAAATAAGATTTCGTACAATGTAAAAACGAAATAACGTTTCCTTCAAAAAAGTAACATTTCTTAAAAGCGAAATAAATATATTACTTAAAACCGAAAAATGATTTCGTAAAAACGAAATATGATTTCGTAAAATAAAAGATACTATTTCGTAATTACGAAATAAATTTCGATTTTACGAAATAGCATTCCGTTTTTACGAAATCTTATCCCGTTTATACGAAATCTTTTTTCGTTTTTACGAAATCTTATTTCGCTTATACGAAAGGTATTTCGTAATTACGAAATAAAAAATATGTATTTCATGTCACTTCACAGGCACCGTTGTATGCCGAATATCTTCACAGTATGGCTATATAACAGTGTTAAGGAAACGTGTCGTATGAAAAAAAATAATCATGTCTCAGTTGACCTTAATTAAAATCGTTTTTATTTATTAATTTTTTAAAAATTTACGTCGATTTGTTTTAACAAACCTATCGGATAAAAAAAGATTAGATTTTACTCACAAGCAAATGACTAAAAAACATTTTTTTTCAAAATGTCATATTTTCCAGTCTTTAATTGGTAATATAATCTTATCTTATTGCAAATGCTGACGTACTACACACCTTTGTTACCGCATAACTATTCTTCGATGTTGGTCGCACTTTGTTTTGAAATATAAGGAACATTTTGTAAGAGCTATAGATTGTTTTCGAGTCATTCACCAATACACATTACATTTCGATCATGGTCGGTTAAACCTACAATCTAAAGAGTACCAAATCATTATTCCTCATAGTACGAAAGAAAGTTTTAAAAAACATTATTTGTCCCGTTTTCCACCTATCTTTACTGTATATAGAATATGAAACACACCTACTAGTAGACGGATTAAAGTTTAAGTCTAAACGCAACGTATCAGCTAAAGTTTTGCATACAAGGATGAAAAAATAAATCACATAGCGCACATGTTCTTCAAAAAGCTAGAGGCGATACCGATACGGACACTTGACAGTCTATCATTTTAGAATTCTTTATTTTTTTGTGCGGGTTGATTATTTCATTTTGTAACTCTTTCAGACAAAGTGTACGAGATATATTCTGTCGGCTTTGCAGACCAATTTGGGTCCTAAATCTATATGTATGTTTGGTTATGAACCGAGTTAAGACAAAAAAAAACATTGACATTATAAAATGTCCTCTTTTTTGTTTAGGAACAATCACCCAACCTGTACTCAGTGCTTTCAGTTTTATCTATTTCACATTAATTTGTCTGCTTGTTAAATGTTAACGAAGATTGTTCATCGTAACACTGATACATGTGAGTACTTTCATTCAGTGCGCAACATTATTTCTTTTTAATGGCTTTTTAATACACTGCACTCGTTACTCGTATAAAACATTTTGAAACATTTATTTGGTTTTTTCTGTGTGTATGCGACAGCTCTCGGCAACCACCACTTGATATAAAATAAACTTTCACAAAGATAATATCGACAGTGTTTGTTATATCCTTTATGTATAAACTGTTACAGGGTTCAAGGTCCCTCTGACAAATAAGGTTTAAACGTCTAAATTTGGTACTTTTACTTGCGCAGTTAACATGGCCGGTACATTTTTAGGTCACGTGGCTTTGCCATGGTTAGCTTTTAGGATGGATGATTGTCCGTCGTTCGTCGTCCGTCAAACGACATCTCCTCTGAAACCACTGCGCCAATATTGATGAAACTTTGTAGGGGTGTTTCGTGCATAAAGCTTCACAAAAATTGTTTACAAAAATTCCATTGCATGCAGAACTCTGGTAGCTATGGCAAAAAATAGAAAAAAAAACTTTAACAATCTTCTTCTCTGAAACCACAAAGCATAGAGCTTAGATATTTGGCATGTAGCATTGTCTAGTAGACCTCTACCAAGATTGTTCAAATAATGAGCCCGGATCACTTGGTTTTACATAGGTTATATAGGAAAAAAAATTCTTCTTCACTAAAACAACAAAGCCTTGAGCTTAGATATTTGGCATGTAGCATTGTCTAGTACACCTCTACCAAGAATCGTCTTAATAAGATGAACACTTGACCAAACTTTCCAAAAAAATATTTAAGGGGTTCAAGGGATATTGAGCGGACACGAAAAACGAATGACCCCTAAGTGTGAACTTGACCTCGAGGTAATGGGGCTTAAGCATGTGTTATGCATGTCGTCTTAATAAGATGAATATTTGACCCAAGTTTCATAAAAATCGTTAAAGGGGTTAAAAAGATATGGAGGACATAATAACCAATGACCTCTATTTAAAATGTTACCTTGACCTTGAGGTGCCAGGGTTGGGACGTAGGTTCTTGGTAAAATTAACATTGAATATGGATTCTGCATGTCGTCTTGATAAAATGAATATTTGACTTAAGTTCAAGTTATGGAGGACCCTGGTTTATGCAAAAAACTTTTTTATTTCAAAGTCAACATTAAAACAAGCAGTAACTGGGCGGTTTAAAAGTGTTCCACAGACATATGTTTAAATGTTAAATTACGTAACTTTTATTAACGCTTCATAAGATTATGACTTTATAGGTGTCAATCGTAAATTACGAAATATTCATTATTTTAGTAGTGAGCAGAGTAGCTTTATACATACAGCAACACTCACTACCATTCTTAAGGAAAAGCACCTTTGCTGGTAGAATTTGGTTACCATATGGCGCCTAAGTTTATTGCAAGGAATTGCTTACTACTTTAATAACCTGTTACTATGATTTTCCATCCAATAACAATTGACTGTGCTAAGTACAAGCTCAGCATATAGCGCGCGACTAATGATTGAACTATAAAATCGCTGACCAGTGATTAAAGAACGAGTAACATCAGGTGAAACAATCATGTACCCAGAGACAGGGGGTTGGGAAAAACTACCATGTTAGAGGCATGTAGCAAAGTGATCCACACCATGAAATAAACATGCACGGCCTAACACATGTTGTGATACAATCAACTTTTGATAGCTAGCATGTTTTAGTTAAGCTTGTAGTTGGCCTACACGTTGCATATTATCTCTGAACATATAAGACACAGCCAATTCAAAGACAGAAAGATTGACCTTTAAGGTCAATGTCCCCTCTAACGGTTGAAGGGACGAAATGCCCTATCAACTCTAATATAAGAGAGACAAGAGTACCCTTATCTGCGATTATCTGTATAAAGTGCATTTTTTTCTCTATCTTCTATATTAAGATATATGTATTCTAAGCTACCGTAGGGTTATGCTATTCTTTCACGGAAAAAGACACTGTTTAGGTCTCATGTTGGCCTTGCTTCTCTGTAAATGTTTGGTATATCAAAATATGAATACAAAACTCTGCGTTAAACAAGTTTTATTTTAAATATGTCACGACTAAGAGAAATGTTTCATCTTTATCGGGAAAACATAACTATAACGTCTAAATCTAAGCAAGTATGTGATATGGAGCACGACAACAACGTTGCTGCAGAAAAGTAGGGAGTATAGCTGACAATAATAAACATTGTGTACGAGACATACAAAAGACCGAAAGGCCGTTATATCCATCACCGAGACACCA